>JAADXF010000164.1:0-35047 GCA_023337575.1 Pythium chondricola
CATCGCTGTAGTCAGCGACTGCCAATCCTGGAAGAACCCAGGTTGTGTGGTCTCGCACGTAAGTGCCCACTCCTTGGCGCGACCCGCCATGTGCGAAATCGCAAACGTCACCTGCTGACGCGCATCCCGGATGCAGCCGGCCACCAGCGCGAGTTCCACCTCGCGCTGCCAGAACACTAAGTTCTCTGACTCAACACCGGAATACGGTGAGATCTTCACGCGAACTGGCTTTGGACCCGTCGATGCAGGCTGCTGCACTACCACCGTGGTCGGTGGGGCAGGCGACGGAATCGTCGGAGGGGGTGAACTCGCGGACACCACCTTGAGGATATGGCGCTCGAGCGCGACCTCGTATTCGCGAAAGCGCGCAACCCGGGCGAGCGTCGCCTCTTGGCCTGGCAGCAAGAGCTGGTAGATGGCGTCGCGGCCACTCATGGCTTCCATCTTCAGCAGGGATGACCATTGCTGGTCGTCCAGGTACGGGTGATCCCCGCGGATCAACCACTCTTGATCTTCTCCCATGGGGAGGTCTCCTCCCAGGGAAGCTTCGGACATCCTTCGATGTCGGCGTAGGAAGGACTACGAGTGCTACCAGATGTAACGGGGCGTTCCCCGTTATCGCACCCTAGCGCAGAGTCTGGAGCTTCCTGTGCTCCTCGGTCGCTCTCCTAGCGACGTGACTCGGCCGATGTAAAAGATAGACTGACTGCATTTAGTGTGGTTATGAATGGGGAGGATAACCCCTGAGAACCGATAGATCTCGGTTCTCCCTATCTCCTAAATCTAATACACCTGAGTCACTACTTAGGGTAACTAATGACCATAACCTATCCTATGTAGTCCACTCTAAATGTACCCCGGGTGTGTACCCGGTTACGTACCATACCCGTGTACCTCGTTACACCCAAAAATTGATACCATGCTTGACCCCCATGTACGAGGATCTTGTACGATGCCGCACGCGGACACGAGAAGCCCAGAGCCGCGTACACAGAGGTACGCCAGACTAAGATCGCCACTTCCGTTTGTAAACGTAGGGGCGGGCTTGTCCCCGTGGTCTCGGCTTCACGATTGACTGAAAAAGTATCAAGGAGCTCCGGCATTTCCACTACTCGGTGGAGAACGGGGCGTGGCGAGCGGCGCTCTTTGTCGTATACCCCGGTCACTGTAAGGTACCGGTACTGAAACTTGAGGTGGCTACAACGCCTCACCGCAATTGACAATCACTCTGACAGGTTCTTATCGACGGATATACGAACCTCCTTTCGCATCATCCGCTGGTGCGACCGGAAATATTTCCTGTGCAACACATTCTGATTGGTGAATTGTACTGAAATATTTCTTGAAGTGGAAACGTGCGATGATTGGCCGGAACAATACCTCACCTCGCTGATACCGATATGCAGAATCGCAATAATCACGGTATTGTCATGGCAGAATGAGAGTGTACACCGAAAATGCTTGCCGAGACCAGAACAAATATAGCTCTTCAACCATGATAGATAGGACGAATCCGATAAGTGCATGAGGTTCCTCGACGTCTGGTTTGTATAGATTCTCATCTAATGCATCTAAGTAGGCCTCATATTCGCATCAGCATTCATGGGGAAAGAGCGACTTACCCATGGCGAGCGCAACATGGTGGTTCGGGTCCATCGGTACTTGAAGGGTCTGAAAACAAGCCGCGTGCTCCAAGTACGCGTCCCGCTGCGGAAACAGGTTGCCGAGGCCATGGGGGTGGACGAGAGCACCGTCGGTGCGATTGTGCGCGACTCCAACGCGAGTGGCGGGGCGGGGTTCGAAGAGCAGCATGTGGAGCGCGGCCATCGACCGCGATCGGACGCTGAAAACTACGAGGTCAAGATTCGAAAAATAATCCATGACCGTAATTTACGGATGGAGCCGACCACGGCCGCACTTGTCGCAGATGACCTAAAGACTCTCACAGGTGTGGACTGTCCACCACGCACCATGCGCGCGGTGCTTCGACGACTCGGTTTTCGTTACATCAAAGGCAACGGTCGCCATCACCTCGCAGAGTTGCAAGCTAATGTCGCCTACAGAGATAACTACCTCGAACGGAAACGAGCCAACCTCAGCACTGACGGGCTGCCGACTTTGCCCGAGATCTACCTCGACGAATCCTACTGCAATCTGAACCATGTCGCAGGAAAAACATGGACAACGACCAGTGCAACGGTGAATCGTCGGAATGGTCGCGGTGCTCGCTACGTCATCGTTGGTTTCCGATAACTGGACATCCTTGTTGACACGCACGCTGCCGTGACGCTCACTTTCTCGCAGTCAACCACGCTGTCACCATCACCAACCTTGAGTCGATTCCACGCAGACGCCGATCAACATCACTGCTCGCAGAATTTCACTCACTCCATCACACGTCGCCCCAATGCACATCCAGATGCGAGTGGTGTTGCGCCTCCATGCCCAACCCAGGCGAGGGGGTGCTTCATCGGCGCGACATTCAATGCACAAGTTTTGGCGCCCAAAGCGAAGTCGACTGGAAAATATATTTACCCATAGGGTTTAAGGTTATAAGGGTGTGTGTACTGAATTAACACCATTATGTCCCATTTAAGTACGTTTCGCACAGAATCGCATAGATACTGGATAACTGTCGCACCAGAAGTTGAAAACCCAAAATAACTGCTTCCTCAGTACACGACGAGAAGTCGATATACCGATATACCGTCTCGTCACCGGCATTTTAATTAAAATAACTTCGTCGGACCCGTGATTCAGAACTTGTTGAATGGGATTATGCAAAAGTGTCAATCACCAGACTCACCATGACCCGCGACACTCAAGTTGAGTGTGCCTCAACGAGAGATAGAAGTTATAAATTGGCCCTCTCAAGCCACATCATCATGAAATGCATGACGTCTTCATGCTCGCCTCTCAAGCCACTCCATGCAGTCACCAATTCCCAATACTTCTAGGAGGATACAAGAGAGGGAGACGCAAGCATGGCGCGATCCTCCCCAGCAGCGCACGCGCCCACGAAAGTTGATGCGGTCGCCATCTAAGACGAGGAGCTACGTGAGACCTCCACCATTTCCGACTCCTCCACCCACGATCACGACGACCACGACGACAACAGCAACCCCGAGTCCCAGCCACTCGTCATTGCGGGGACACTACGCTACCACGTCACCGCCATTCTCAGGTTCGCCATCGTCGGCGTTATCATGCTACTCCCCACCACCTTCCGTTAGGGCCATGAACTGCGTCGCTTTCATTCCACCTAATACAATGCCACTCAACAATCCAAGCTGCTCGACGACTACAACTCGTACTCGGCCAACGTCACGTCCGTGTTCGGCAAACCCATTGAGCTCATCGTGTCACTCACCGTGCAAGTGATCACACTGCGGTGCCTCGCTTCCTATCTACTTCGCCCGCAGACCAGTTGGAAGGCTAGTGTGTTTGCTCTGGTACTAGGTGGGGGCGTGCAGTACTTGATCAACAACGGCTTCAACTCACTCAACGTGCAGCTCAAGTCGGTGGGAGTCACCGCACGCATGGCGTCGTCCGATCTCGCGGTGGAAGCCAATGCTGCGGCCACAGCACGCGCCGAAAGGATCATCCGCATCGATCACACCATCGCAGAGGCCGCGCCACACCACCTGCTGACCACCACGGTGCTGCGAAACGCGGTGCTTCCGTCCGAGCCAGCAGTCGTGGAACACTGCGACTGGGGGGAGCACACGCGAGAGCTCGGTTGCGTGACACGTTCGTTCGCCATGGATGCTGAGAACCAACGAACCAACCAACATACACTGTATTCCCACTCAATCCGACCGAGTCCAACGTGAATAATCCAGCCACCCACCGACCAATCGATTCATCAAATTGAGTGACGCCTCGTTAAGACCTTTCGACGAGCTCATCGCTTCTTATCCTGCCACCACCAGGTCTTCACCGTGCCGTCGTGGGAACTCGAGGCCATCAGCGCCTGCCGCTCGTGCCACCGCGCGTTATACGTGACGCCCGCGTGGCCCGTCAGTTTCTCCAGCAGCTTGCCCGTCGCCACGTCCCACACACAAACCGTGCCGTCCTCGGAACCGCCCAGCACGAACGCCTCGCGTGGACCGAATGACGCACGCACCACATTCTTGGCCGTGTTCTGGTGGCCCTTGAACCGCTGAATCGGCCGGTGCTCGAGCGACGGCAGGTTCAGATTTCGCAACGAGCCATTGGCCATGGGGAGCCCCGACGTGCTGGCCGAGCCAGAGCCAGCACCGTGGAAATTGGACGTCGAGTGGCTCGTGGCCAGCGTCGCACGCGGTGCACTGAGCATGCGCATGTCCCAGAGTCGATTGCTGTTGTTGCGCGAGCCGCTGAGCAGTAGGAACCCATTCGACGCGAGCGAAATGGAGGTGACTTCGCCCAGCGTCTGCCGCAGCGTGTGGACGCACAGGCCACTGAGGATATCCCACAGTCGAATCGTGCCATCTTTCGAGCCACTGACAATGAGATTCGCGTGGCGATTGAACTGCGCGTCGCACACGGACGCCACGTGGCCACGAAAGGTCTTGACGTTGGCGCCCGTCGGGATATCGTAGAGCCGCACGGTCTGGTCGTAGCCGCCCGTGACCAAGTGCGATTCACTGGGGTGCAGATTCACACTGTAGATGTCTCCACCGCCATGGAATGGACCGACGCCGGCACCGAGCGTCGCCACACAGTCGGACGCGGTTGCATTCGTCGACATCGACACGGCGTCACTGGGATCGCTGTGGCTGGCCGTCGGAGGTGCATTGGTGAGCGAGAACCGCGAGGTCGTGGAGCGGCGGTCCTCCTCTGGGTCGTCGTCATCGTCCACGTACCGCTGCATTTCCTCCGATAAATCCGTGAGCGCGTGGCGAATGTCCCAGATCTTGACCGTGCCGTCACCGGACGCCGAGTAGAGACGATCGCCCACCGTGTTGGTGGTCATGTACCAGATCCGCGACGAGTGGCCCTTGAGTTCCCTCGACCATGGCTTGCAGATCTCCCCGATGGTGGTCACTGGCGTCGACGACGGTGGTTCGGTCGCGGGGAATTCGACAGGCCAGAGTCGAATGCTCGCGTCGCTCGAGCCCGAGGCGAAGAACTCCCCGTCCTGGCCCACAAACGTGACGTACTTGACATTCTGCGCGTGGCCGAGGTAGGTGGACTTGACACAGTTGGGCAGCACCTCGCACTCGAAATCCTGGAGCAGCGAGGTCACTTTGGGCACGGTCTTGGGGTGATACCGACTGAATTCCATCTGGTACGCGACCGATTGGTGGAGCAAATGGAGCAGGCGGTTGTCTGGGATCGATTCCATCAACCGGTCGACGCTCGCGGTGGTGGTGGTGGTCGTAGTGGTGGTCGTGTTGGTATTGATGGTATTGGTGGTATTGGTGGTGTCGTTCATGGCCGCCGATGCGCCGGCCGCAGACACCCACTCATCCAGCTCAAACGTGGACCGCAGCTGCTCCACGAGCTTCTCTCTCGACCGCGCGACGCCCTCCCAGTCGCGGAACGCGTCCACTTCGCCCACCGACTTGCACGTCAGCAGGTAGCACAGGTCTTTAAACTCGTTGCGGTTGGTCATGGTCGAGATCTTTTCCAGCGGCTTGAGGTGGGTCGTGAGAAACGTGAACGCTTTCTGGTACTCTTGCCGGTTGATCAGTTCCAGGTACTCTTGCTTGCACACGGCGTAGAGAAATCCTTGCTGCGAGTGGAACTTTTTGAGGTGTTTGTTGATGAGCTTGGCCACCAAATCCCAGTCGCCCTCGTGGATCGCCTTGGTCATGCGCCGCAGCGCGTCTTTGTCCTGCTGTTTTTCAATTAACTTGACATTGGCTTCGTCCTGGATCGTGGCGCTCGACATGGAGAAGCCTTCGTGCTGTAGGTACTGTACGATCATGCGCAGCAGGTCCTGTTTGATCTGGCGGTTGTCTTCGTCAAACGTGGCCGCCGGGGGGATCGTTGTGCGGTGGAAACCCACGTGGGACCACTGCGCTGTGCCCAGGGGCACCTCGGTGGTCGCGGCGCTGTGGTGGCGCTGGTTGTGGCTGTGGGCAACGGAGGAGAAGTTGTTCTCGCTCACGCTCTTGCGGATGGAGGACGCCGTGGGAGGACGGCCGCTCTTGGTGGAGCCCATGGGGGAGGATGCGGGGACTCCGTTGGGTTGTGCGGACGACGCGCTCTTGGATTTGATGCCGCTCGTGACAAGGGACGCCTTGGGGGTCGCGTTCTCGGACATGGTCAGTGGGTCACTATGTGCGCTGTTTCCCACTAGACCGCTGATGAAATCGAGATGAAAGGACCACAGACGCGTAGATCAGATGGATATCTATCGAATGAGCCCTCAGTCGGCGCGTGGGGATGAACGGGGGCCGCGGGAGCCGACGCGCAGAGAGGCCGAGGGTTTCGCGTAGTAATGCGCCACGATGAACTTGCAGCGCTGCAAGGATCACCGCATGAAACACCGCCCAAGGCAACCGGTATGAAACCGGTTTGTTTTCTGGGTCGGTTCCTATCATGTCCAGGTAGATATGTGACGTGTGCATCTGCGACGTGTGCGTGTCATCGCCGCGAGTCGCACATGGGCTCTCCGACGCGCAACGGAACTACTCTATGATAGCCCCACTCAGCAAGACAGAGCCAACAGCAACGATATCGAGTCGTTGTTTAGTAAAAAGCGTCATCCAACAGTTGACACAAGATCGCTTCACTCACCCTAGCGGCGTAATTGTAAGATCGTCGAGATGAGGAGTGGGCTACTGTACTGATGGAGTCTCCTCCTTCTGTTGAACTCACATACAGTACACCATTTCTAGTCCATGCTGGACGAGAAGGCTTTTGTGTGGCATGAGCTCGTGGGCTCCACAATCGCCGTAGAGTGTAGTGTACAGTATGCTAATCACCGCGCCTCGACTAGCCTCCTGAATGCCAGTTGGTTCAGCAATCGTTGCGATGCCATCTTCAGGGGGAGGATGCGCTGGCGCCCACCGGTGGCCAGCGAGGAGCTCCACGCGCAGTGCCAATCGCAGCGCGCTCAGCCACAACCCGCCCCGATTCGTGCGCTCGCCGCTGTATTCGCAATCGCGGGTCCGGTGTCATAGATGACGACGTTTCGCCAACGCGCGACGGCATTGGCTGCCCCCGTCCGCCAATCAGCGGCGCGTACTCGACTTGAAGGATCCCTTGGCATCTACCGGTAGCCGCGTTGAAGTCTCTCGCTCTCTCTCTCTCTCTCTCCGCCGTCGGTGTCGGCGTGTGCTTGCGCATCTCGTTCATTTCCAGATTCGCCACCACTCACGCACTCACTCACACCATGGCGGACGAGGCCAAGCAGCTCCACTACGACACGCGCCAGCTCCACGCGGGGCAGGTCGTGGACCCGACCACGAAGGCGCGCGCCGTGCCCATCTACGCGAGCACGAGCTTTGTGTTCGACGACGCGGCCCACGGCGCCGACCTCTTTGCGCTGCGCAAGCTCGGCAACATTTACACGCGCATCATGAACCCGACCACGGACGTGTTTGAGAAGCGTGTGTCCGCCTTGATGGGCGGCGTCGCGAGTCTCGCGGTGGCGTCCGGCCAGGCCGCGCAGTTCCTCGCGCTCACCACCATCGCGCAAAAGGGCGACAATTTTGTCTCGAGCTCGGCGCTGTATGGCGGTACGTACAACCAGTTCAAAGTCGCGCTGCCACGCTTCGGCATCGACTTTAAATTCGCGCCACAGACCACGGCCGAGGCGATTGAGCCACTGATCGATGAAAACACCAAGGGCATTTACATCGAAACCATCGGCAACCCGAAGCTCGAAGTGCCCGATTTTGAGGCCATCGCCGCGGTCGCCAAGAAGCACGGCGTGCCGCTGATTGTGGACGATACCTTTGGCGCGTGTGGGTACCTGGCCGACCCGATCGCGCACGGCGCCGACATTGTCGTCCAGAGCGCGACCAAGTGGATCGGTGGCCACGGCACGACGATCGGCGGCGTGATCACCGACGCTGGGACTTTCAACTGGGGCAACGGTCGGTTCCCAGACTTTACGGAGCCAAGCGACGGCTACCACGGGCTCAAGTACTGGGAGACGTTCGGCCCGGACGGCCCGTTCAAGGCTAATCTCGCGTTCATCTTCAAGGCGCGTGTCGAAGGGCTGCGTGATCTTGGCCCGAGCCAGAACCCGTTCGGTTCCTTCTTGCTGCTTCAGGGCATCGAGACGCTCTCGCTGCGTGTTGACCGTGCCTGTGACAACGCGCTAGCGCTCGCCAAGTGGTTGCAGGCCCACGAACGCGTGTCGTGGGTCTCGTACCCGGGCTTGGAATCACACCCGTCGCACGCGATGGCGACGAAGTACTTCAAACGCGGCAAGTACGGCGCCGTTCTCACGTTCGGCGTCAAGGGCGGCCTCGACGCCGCGGTCAGGTTCATCAACGGCGTCAAGCTCGCGAGCCACCTCGCCAACGTCGGTGATGCCAAGACGCTCGTGATCCACCCGGCCAGCACGACGCACCAGCAGCTCACGTCCGAGGAACAGCTTGCCTCGGGCGTCACGCCGGATCTCGTACGGGTGTCGACTGGTATCGAGTACATTGACGACATCAAGGACGACTTTGACCAGGCGCTGCGCTTGTAAATCGTCGACGCTTGCCTGCAGTCCTTGATCTCCAGCACGCACGGATCGACCCCGACCAAGCGTAGGTCGGTAGGTAGGTACCGGTAGGATACTGCAGCTCGAATCACTCGCGAAGAAGCATGCGCGAGCACCTATTTGTTGAATCGAATACTACGACATCACCCATTCACGTGCACGATCACTCACTCTCTACCTTTCATTCGGATGAAGCACTTGAGACGCGATCCAAAGCTGCCATCGTGGCGTCTTGACTCATCGAAACCACGTCGATCAATCGCCACAGGGTCCAGTCGATTCTTCCGTCTGCAGGCACACGATCAAGATGAAATCACTTGTGCGAAGCGAGGCAACGTGGACTGCCACCACGATCACCATGGTACTGAGCACGGGGGTGCGCTCTTGATCAGCGACGACTTCAATGCTCGTAACGTTCAGCTGCGTCCAGGCTCTCAGGTCGTCGTCAGTATCCAACTGCACTCGGTCGGCCATGACCGCGCGGTCATCGAATATCACACACACAGTGTCCGACGTGTCGTCAAGGAACCCGATCACCAACACGATCCTTTGCAACTTGATCGCTCCGCGCGTCGTCAAACAGTACTGACCATTGCGACTGAAGCTCGACGCATCGTGTCGAAGTTCCCGACGATGCACGGGAATACGGGTTTCCGCAGCGTGATCGGCACAGCTCGATGCTCCAGGAAGCCATCGAGCCGAAGACGCCCAAGCTGGCGATGAACCCAAGCAATGCGAATGCCAACGACCACGCAAACGCATCAGATCTTCGAATGAACGAGGTGTCTTGCTGACGAAGAAACCGCTTCTTGGTGGCTTCAGAACACAGCTTGACCCGTCGGTTCACAACCAAGCACGTGGTGTGTGTATCGATCGCGATGGCACCGAAACCGTGAAGTTGGGAGCAGACGCGATTGGAGTCGTGACCTTCAGGATTGATTGCTCGTCAACGCCAAAGTTGTGATGGCCGTGAGCAAGCGTCTAGGCCCTGGCGGCGATTCTTCTCAACATACAGTCGACTCGTTCTCGATCCGATCCTTGGCTTTACAGCACGAAGAAGACGGCAGCCGAAGAGTAGTCGCGATGGCGTAATCTGATCACTGCGTCCATTCAAAGATTCCTTGTCTCCATTGCTCTCTCTCGTCGAACGTCGTGAATGGGTCGTCGTTCTCGATCACAAAGTGCTCCCCACAGGGGCACGTCACCGCGTCGCATCCTTCCACCTTGACCACGGTCACGTGGCAGCCTGGACACTCGACGATCCCCTCCATGTCGATCTCCGGCTCGTCGCATGTCGTCGAGTCCCAATGGATCCCATCGTGCCAGTTCCACTTGCGCTTGCAGTTGAAACACACGTCTTGCACGCAGCAGCGCGTCGTCACGAGCTTGTACTTGTGATGGTACGACAACAGCAACGTCGCGCGGCGCTCGTCATCCAAGACTCGCAGTAGAACATGCTCGAACAGTACTTCACGTACGTCGTCGCCACCGTAATCGGATATATCTTCAATCTTGGCGACGACTTGCTTGGCGTCGGCACGGTGGTGGCAGAATGCGTGGCATAGCTGGCGCAGCGCTGGAAGCTTCGCCTTCGCCGATGGCACGAGGCGAAGCGGTCGAGTGAGCGCGGCTTCCTCCATTTCTTGCTCGTCGATCGTGAATGGCAAGTGCGTATACTCGTTGTTGTCGCAGCACGGGGTTCGGAAGGCACACGCCGCACGGCACAGCCAGCTGTACTTGTCGATGGCGTAGGGCGTTGCGCAGTGCTCCCATCTCGCCTTATTCACGCCGCGCAGGCAGACCGGACAGCGAACCTTGGGAAGAATACCAGGGAATGCGCTGTCAACGGTGACAGTGAGATGAGTTTGCAGACACTCGCGGCAGATCACCGCGGGGCATTTCGGACGGCAGAAGCGCGCAATGCGTGCATTTGGAAGAGAGATATCGTCACTCAAGGTGTCCCAGCAGATCTGGCATCGCGGTCCTGCGCGAGGCGCCTCCGCGACGTCGCTCGACGGCTCCATGTGTGGTGTTTTTTTCTTGGTCGGCAAAAATGCCGCCCACACAGAAATTGCTGTGACCATCACTCCGAGCATAGTTAGCAACTGATATAGAGACGTTACAAACCAAATATATCCAAACCACAATGGTTGTTGCCGTGCGATCGAAAGACCGCTCGACTCGTGCCGCACAACGCAGTACGGTACTCCATGGGGCACATCCCACTGACCAACCGTCGACTACACCGACAAACAGCATCCGTGATCACTCGTCCGTGCGAGTGGCCTTGCGAAGGCGGTAGACCAGATTCTCCACATCGCGCGCGACGACATTCTCGCCTTGTGCGATGAGAAACTGGAAGATGTCGCCGCGCTTGCTGCCGGCGCGCACCATCTCCTCCACTTTGGCGGCGTTTGCCGGGTCTCGAATTCCGCGAGAGCTCGCGTACCCGTTGTAGGTCTCCTCGTCCACTGTGTGGTTGTGATAGTACTTGCCCTTCTTGACCTCCAAGCACCAGGTACCATTGTGGTTTATGACCTGGACGACGAATCGGAACGGACACCTGGTCGACCGCAGCTTGCGTTGGCGTTGGTTGCGTCCACGCGGACGGTACCGCCAACTGTGTGTGCACACGTAGACGCGCTGGTACGCGTGCCAATGCTCCGGTACGAGCTCTGTGTAGTAGCCACGCTGATACGTCTTGGTCTCGCGGATGCGTGCGTTGCGGTGGACGCAACTCATGACCTCTTGCACTCGAATCAACTGGAAGGTGCGAGCTCCATAGTCTTGGAGATACTCGAAGAAGGATTCCCACGTCGCATGCAGTCGCGCTGGTGCCGGGACACCGACACAACCTTCTGGAGCGGCGTCGGAATCATCAGCTTGGTAGTGACGATCCACGCCACCTGATACGTCAGTGTCGGCTTCAACGGAGTTGTCATCATCATCAACTTGCTGGGTATAGGCTGCCGCATTGTCGTTCTCTTCTACCTCATCTTCGGATCGTGTGGCTGACCTCTCTCGCCGTCGCTTACCTAGGTTTGGTGCACGCAGCGTTGGGGGCTCCACGGTTGTTGGCGGCGTTGATCTGACATGAGATCTAGGCGTCGGCGCCATGTACAACTCAACGTGTGGTTGGGTCGGCACTGGGGCAGGAAGAGCTACTTGAGTTGGTGTAGGCGCCGTGGCATTGGATGGAATCGTTGGTGGTGGCGTTGGTGCGTGGAACACCACCACGTCCGGATCACCCGCGTACGCGTGGTTGTGGTGGAACACGCCGTTCTTGACTTCCAGACACCAACTTTCTGGGAATTTCACCAACTGGACGACAAACCGGAACGGACACTTGGAGTTGGCGCCGGTGGCCACGGGTCGGCGGAAACCGTCAGTGTCCTTCTTTCTCGGCACATAGCCATGCTTGCAAATGTAGATGCGCTGAAAGACTCCCCATTCCTCTGGGACAAGGTTCACATGGCCACCACGCTGGAAACTCTTGGAGGCGCGAATGGATTTGTTGCGGGCTGCGCACGTCAGTACCTCCTGTGTGATGATTCGTTGGCGAGAATCTCTCTCATACTGGCGCAGGTAAGCCTGGAACGCGTCCCACGATGCGTGGTACTTTTCTGGAGCGGACACGACAGCCGAGATGCCTGGCGCTGGGTGCAGGATCACAGTTGGAACGATAGGTGTGCCACTTAAGCTGACGGTTGGTGGTGGGTCTTGTTGGTGTGCACGCGCAGGTAGCGTTGGCGGGTTAGTTGGCGGTTGGTTGGTGTTGGACACTGGCAAAGTTGGTGGTTGATTCGCGTCGGATACCACCAACGTTGGCGGTGGGCGACGTGGTTCAGAATCAGACGCCAACACTGGTGCAGTGCGTTCCTGATCCGCGTCGTTGGTGTCCTCCGCCGACTCAGATTGTTGGCGTTCATCACGGGCTCGCGTTTCTGCCCTTGTGCTTGATTCAGCACCGGCAATCGCGCTTCTCGGTACAAATGTAGGCTGGTACACTTGGTGGTTATGGTGGTAGACACCTCCTTTCACCTGGAGACACCACCCGCCATCGCGTTCAACCACTTGCACGACGAATCGGAATGGACAATCCGTCCCTCGTGGTGTTCGACGCACACGCGATCCATCTATAGCCCTCGATTTCCTCCCGGACCAACCGAACGTGCATATATACTTTCGCTGGAACACCTGCCATTCTGTAGGGACGAGCTTGACGGGGCCTCCTTTCTCTGCGGTCTTGGACGCCAACACACGCTTGTTGCGCAGCGCCACGTTCAGCACGTCCTTGACGCGGATGTACTGGTGTGTTTGCTCCTGGTACTCGCTCAGGTAGCGTTGGAACTCTTCCCAGTTGGCGTGGGAGGTGGTCGGCGCCAACACGCCGACGCGCAGTGTTGGCGTCGGCACCGACGGTTGGCGAACATGTTCAGCCATCGCTGGTCCAGGTCTCGCTTCCATGATTTTTACGGGCGAAGGGAGCCACGAAAACTAACTGGACTATTTTCATCCAATCAGAAGCGTCCATTTAGGACATGGACTGCCTGTGAAGTTGAGGGAGCTTTTGGACATGGCTCCGCTGCACAAGATCTCATGACCACAAGACACAAGATGCTGGTGAAGAAGACGGATTCCCTGGTCGAAAGACTCAGAGTACTGTAGATACTGTATAGGGGGTGTCAACTCCTTTGCTTTTTTGTCGTTATTCTCTTCATCCCATGCGGACCCTGACACTAGGTACTCATCATACATGCACTCGCACACCCATTGCAACCGTCGAGGGTCTTATGCTTCGCTATCGCCAGCGCCCGTGTCCGTCGTGTGCTGAGAGGTGGTGATAGCCGCTTCTCCGAACCGTCTGCAGCGATGAAGCACAGCCCCACCATCGCGACCATCACGATCGTGTCGGCGTACAGGTAGATCACGCCCCGCATGTACTGGTCCGGCGACATGACCTTGTGCATACCATCGATCTCATGGCAGAACCACACGAGAATGCACATCTGCACCGTGATCGACACCGCGATCTCGATCGAATCGGTGAACAATCCGTCGATGAGTCCACCTGCCACCGCGAACACGATCGCCGAGACCCCACCGCCGACAAGCGCCGGCAGGTACAACGAGTGCATGGTGCCCTCTGGATCAAGTGTCGTCGGTTTCTTGGTCCATCCACTGAGTACGATCCTGATGGTCAGGCTAAGCCACGTGAACGCGCAGTTGACCACCGTCGAGTGCGATGCCAAGGCCACGTCGATGGTCAACATGCCCACGATCACGACCATCGAGAAGAGAGCGAGAGCGATCCAGTTGAATGGGTGCTTGACGCGCAGCCTGTACAGCAGCGCCAGCGTAGCGAGGAGCCCGACGACGACACCAGCGATCGCGCCGAAAGCACTAACAACGTGGTCACGGATGGCATCCTTGACCGCCGTGCTGGTCTCGAGCAAGCCAGTGACAACCGCTACGACCGAGAGCTGCAGCGCCGCGATGGCGAGCAGTTTGCGACGAAACGTGACCTCTAGCGGCAGCGGGAGGTTGCACACGGCACCGAATGGCTCGGCTGGGCGGTCATGTGCGACCGGTGTCGTCGATGGCTTGACAAAGCCGGTGTTGCTGGGCTCGCCCTTGGTCAGCGTAGCGATCTCGAGAGGGTTGGTGCTCATGATGACGAAATTTGGAGAATGAAGCACCTCGGCAGCCGGCTTGGTGACGTGGATAGCGTGCTGGTATGCTAGCCGTGGTGTGAACTGCATGTGCTGGTGTGAACGAGGGGTGTCAGCCAGTGTAGCTGTCTCGCCGCGCACAATGGGGTGTACATTGAAGTTGATCAGAAGCCGAGCCGTCGTGGCAGATTGCTCCTGTACTGGTCCTGAGCAGGGTGCACCCATAAATTGATGTGCGACGGGTGTTACAGTATCCACTTTTTTAGTCGATGGGTGCACAGAAGTGTTTTGTGCGAACAAACCGCCCAAGTTTGCATACTCCTATATTTAATAATTGATGCTACTACATGAAATGAAACATGGAAATAAACAAAATTGAGATAGCATTCTACTTGTATCATAACATACCCGCTGAATAACGAGATACAACCTGCATTCGTTGTTAATAAGGAATAATCATGTCCCGATGGGTTCGGTCCCGGATAGTCAGCAGTCACGCTCGGCATCTTGTAGTGAAGATGCACATCGATTGGTATTAGGAAGAACTCTCCAGTAAACAGGAACAGCCCCTGGCTCTCAGTCTGCGCTGGTCCACTTTACCCATCGAGTGCCATTGGTCCGACCTCGCGCTCGCAATCGACGTGCATGCTGCACTCGACGAGGAAGATCCGATGGGTAAGTCAAATGCAACGTGAAGCCACCGGTCGGGGCCGACGGTCATGGCCCGTATTATGTCGCAGATCCATGAAGCTCGATTGTAGTCGGTCGTTCCGTTAGCAATGCGGTCTGCCAATTGTCTATCCGAGGTCAGCCGACACGACGCTCGGGGTGCGCACTTCCTTCTCCCACTGGGACTTCATGTAGCAGGGATTCTGCTCGTCCACGCAGGTGTAGCCACGGCAGCCTACATATCACACACAGCACGTGGCAGAGGCGGCGACATGTCCGGAGCCAATGTCACCGCCATAGAAGTCGACGCCGGTGAGGTGGCGACGACACAGCAACGGCTTTGGCTGCAAATGGCTGCCGTCAGCGTGGAGGTGGTTCATTGCAGCCGGCGACTGTCGCTGCCACTGAGATCTACTCCATGCACACACAGACGATGGGATTCATGCACGCATTCATTGTAAACGTTCGCTATTCACCAAAACCTGGATTCGTTGTTAGTACTACCCGGAATCGAGCAATCTCTCATGACCGATGACTCGGATCTGCCACCGCATCGCGATCATCAGCACCTCCATTGCCCACGCCTGGTGGCATGATCCACACAGTCGGAACGTGCAGTCCCCGGACTCGTGCTGCTCAAACACGAGCCACACAAACAACTCTCTGGTCCAGCGCGACCGCACAGGTCGCTGGCCACTCGTGCGCATCTCTGCGACAATCTCATTGAGTTCGTCTTCGTCAAAGTGGACTTGGTTGTGGTCCACCGAGTGGGCAAAGATCAAGTGGCCTCGCTCGTACTCAGTACAGTACTCTTCCCGACGCAGGAGGTACACCGCCTGCAGTGGTGGCTCGGTAGACGACACGGAGAGTTTTGTGTAGTACAGCAGCGTAGTGTCGTCGATCTGGTGGAGCAGCTGCAAGTCTGGGACCACAGACGGACTGTAGAGTTGCTTGTACTTGTCAGCATTGGACAGGAGTGCCCAGGTACGCTGGCAGAGCTGGTGGCTCGAGTGGGCTACCTTTCTGCTCAGTGTGAACGTGAGCTCGGACTCGATGATCCGCCGCTGATCAGACCAGCCAAGGATGTATCGGTCACAGAAGGCGAGGGATGGCCTTCTTAGGAACTGGTGGATATGCACCCTGGCCTTGCACAGCACTCGCTCCAGCTCCGCTTCTGGCAGTGGCCGAGAATGATACATCTGTGTGGATGGACACGGGCGATCAGCAGCATGCATTCAGAGTGGCGTATGGAATCAACTACGAGTGTACCTACCATGCTATGAGTGATCACGAGGTGTTGCAGGCGCTCGTACATACGTATAAAGGACACGCGTGTCGCCAGTAGCCTCTCGTTCTCGGTGGTCAGTTCTTCGGTCTGCACGGCGAGGGTCTTGATCGCCTCCACCACCAATATGGCCTTCTTGGACGCGTCCACCGTGGGGATCTCGGTGCCACTCTTCATGACGAGAGTAGAGAGCTCCGCTATCAAGTCCACGAAGCACGACTCTAGTGACTCGACTCGAGAGCGCATCATCGAGAGCTTGCGCTGTGCTTTCATGTCAAATAAGCTAGTGGATCTGTGACGTGTGAGAATTTCTCGTGTACCTTGTCGCGGTCGTATGCCTGCTTCACGTGTAGCCGTTGGCGTCGCCGCTTGTAAAATAGCTTCTTAGCGTCAGCGTCTCGCGCTGTATCGGTGTGATTCTTCATGGCACTGTAGGCTCCTCCAAGTAAGACGGCGGATTCGCAAGTGAAGAGCTCGTCGCTGTCGTTCTACATTCAATTCAGGTTGAAGCACTATTTTCAACCAATCAAATGTTCAATACTATAATTTGAACCAATCAAAATGCTTACAGATTCTTTGGTCCCGTGGATGACACGGGCGAGGAGCTCCTCGCCTCTTCGCCACCACCACGATTGTCCTCTCCATCCTCACACTGACCCTCAACATCACCTTCACCCCGTAGATCCGTTGGTGCAACCAGAAATCGAGACCCGAACACGTGGGCCTCCCACCGCAGACACATGAGCAGCAGCTCCAGCGCCCACATCTCGGCCTTGGAGCCACCACCGAAATGGTACTCGCACTCATATGGCGACTTGTCTCTGACCACGGTCCACATGTTGACAACGCTCCAGTAGATCGGCCGCGGAGCTTCCGCCTCGTCCAACACGGGGTCGCCACAGTCTTCGTTCAATTGCAGGTCTTCTCTGTTGATCGTGCGGAAGACCAGCACGACGCCGTCGTCGATTTTCACGCGGGCCAGTATGTACACCGTCTTGAAGGCCACGGGCACGTGCGTTGGCCGCAGATGCCAGAAGATCAGCACGGTGTCCTCGTCAATGTGCTGCAGGATCCGCAACTTGGCGTTCATGGACGCGCTGTAGATCTTGGTGTTGGTCTTGGGATTCGTGAGCATCGACCACGTGTGCGCCGCCAATTCGTTGGCGCTGTGGTTACGAAAGCTCTTCTCGAATGCGAACTCGAGTGTACCCTCGGTTACGTGTCGGCGGTCCTTCCATCCGAAGACGTTGACGCCAGAGCTGAGTGGGTTGTCCCGGCCCACGAACGCCAACGCTTCCTGTTTGCACTCGTCGATCGGCTTGCGGTAATACTCGCGCGGTAGCGGCACGAACCGTACGGGGATCTCGTCACTAAGTGGAGGCTGGCAAGAGCAGAGCAAAGGGTTACGATGGGGTTACACACAGGTCGGCAAGTGTAACCTTGTGAGCCCTTACCGACAAGTACATGTTGACAACTTGCTCGATGCGGCTGTTCTCGATCATGCGCTCGATCTGCATGCGATAGAGTGCGCGGTTCTCGTTGGTGAGCCACTGCTTGAGCTGCGAGAGGCGTTGGTGCTTCACCAACAGCTCATTTTTGGCGTCGGTGTCGGCGGTGTCGGCGGTGTCTCCACCGAGAGCGTCCAACTCCTGGCGCTGCTGCTCTAGCAGCGCATTGTACTCAGTCTGCACCACCTGCAGCTCTTCGCGCAGCGTTTGGATCGTCGTCTGCCACGGTAAGGACATGAGATACTATTGTTCGATGAAATGATCAATTGCAATTATAATTGCAGGCTACACCTTGGTCTTCTCGTAGCTCTTGCGACCGTAGCGCCGCGAGCGCTCGCGGTGCACATCAATCAGCGGCTGATCCACGGTGTCTTCGTACGGCGGAGACGACGAAGGCGACCGCGAGTCCGTCATATCCCCGCCACAGTCGAACTCGACGTCACCCATGTTTATGTTGGACACGCAGGGAAGAAGAATGCTCATTTTTGTGGGCGTAGGTAACTAACTGTATTACGTGATATTCGAATCATGGCAGCCAAAGAAAAAGGCAGAGGCTATTGCCATCAACTGGTGCCATTAACCAACGTTCCTACCATCAACTGGTTGTCTCAACTCGCTTATTGCCATCAACTCGGCTCCCATCTGCCGTTTCTAGCGACCAAGAGACCGTGCATATTTATCCAAAGAAAGGACAGCCGGCGGGAGAATGAATGTCGTGCGAACTTGTGCGCGATGCCAGCGATCACTGTTTCGTCCAAGTCCATCTACCGGAGGCAACCTAATGATCATGATCAACACCAATGTCGGGATAACAGGCATGGTATCACTAGTATATTACAAGTTTCGGTCTTGGTTTTGGAGGCATTGGACTAGATACCTGTAACGCGCATGCCGCAAAGTAGCTGACAAGGAGTCAACACCGAGTGCCATTCCATTGGTTCCGTGCAGGTACGACTCGAGGAAAAGAAGTACAAGAACGCCACAATTGTAGTTGTCCTCTTGCTGCACCCCTGTGAATCGAGTCACGTTGTACGGCACGCGTTGAAGCCAATTCGCGACTGGAGCTAACTTGTTTGTGATCCAAGCACGCATCTTCTCGTAGCGCACATGGGACTGCAGTGGGTCAAACAGGGCGATCGTTTGCCGATCTTCGTCTATCGCAATCCCACACCAATGATCCGGGTCGTCGAAGTGCAGCGCGATCATATACACTGGCCGAGTTGATGTTCTCAACTGGGTAGATGGATGCTGTGAGTGTCGATCGCGTACGAGGAGGTCGGAGTTGAGGAGGCTGCTGCTGTCCGTGTCGTACGATGTCGAGTTGGGCGAGAAGAACTCCGCTTCTCGGTCAGAGGTTAGCTTGATGCCGAACATCGCACACATGATTGCGTCGCCGTCCAGCATCTGCTTCATCGACAGGCCGAGTAGCGCAGAGGATGGTTTGGTTACGTCGCACGCCCTCATAAGTCTGCGCGCTTCACGATACTCGACGTCACATTGTAGCCAGTGTGCTGATGGACCCGGGCACCTTGGATCGTCATCCAGCCACTTCAGTGTCGACTCGACGATGGCAAGGCGTTCTTTGGCTTGATGGATTTGACGAAGGAGGTGGATAGCTTGAACAGAGTAGGCTTGGCCGTTCACTATTGCGACGGTGTCAGACATCACGGTTGGTCGATTGCGCTTGTCACTTGATGAGAACCGACGCATCACCTGCACTACTTTCCGGATGGTCTTCATTGACAGGAGTTCATGGATGTCTTCAAGTTTCGACGGAGGTTGCTTCGCCCTCAAATACACTCGTATTGTTCCACTGAACTCCGTCACCGGCAGAGCGCTGAGAAGCCTTGATGCTTCATTGAGGTTGAACTGATTGGCGTCTTTGGCAGCCTTGGCCGCTGCGAGTGACGTGATGGATCCCGATTGCTCATAGTAGTCGTACACGCGCCGTGTGTGATCGTGTGCATTCGCAGTCTTCTTCTGCACCACCCTCTTCGTCGTACGCGATCGCCCAGACACCGCTACGGTGTTGGAAAGCTTCCAGATCGGCGTTTTGAAGTCGTCGTCACTCTCCACACCGTCATCTTCGTCGTTTGTGGTTTCCGTCGGGTGAGCGCCGATGACTCCACTTCTCGGCACGATGGTGAGCTCGACATCATCACCGTCTCCATCAGCGTCGGCTGTTGTCGTCTCAAGCACATACTCAGTCGGGGATCTCAACTCTAATGATGTCCTCAACCCGGTTGATGTCCTCAACCCGGTCGATGATCTCAATCGTGAGGATGGACTCGCTTGGCTCGGGCGTGGTGGTGTCGGTGGTCTTGGCACTGGTGATTGCAGTTCGCCGTTTGTCTCTACCTCGTTGTCCAGAGCTTGGCTGTCGTAGTGGTCTTCGCCGATGTGCTCATCCCGAGTTGATCCTCCTTCGAGCTGGGGTACCAGGCCCTGCCGAACAAGATCCACGAAGTCTTCGAGCACCCTCGAGACAGCCAACGCGTGCTTCGTTCCATATCGGCTGGCCGAATCTGCAATTTCCTTACCTAGCGTTGCCAATTTCTTGTATCGCTCACCCTGGAACAGGATGCGAGGTTCCGGTGCCGCTGGAACTGATTCCACTGCGAACGACTTGACGGTGAGATTGGACGACTTCGTCAACGGGCGACGTTGCTCTCGAAGCAACCATCTCTTGTGTAGCTTGTCCGTCGGAATCACCGCTTCTGGATGGCGCTTGCGGCGAACGTAGAACACATGACGACACGGCAGAAGATGCGTCATCATGAAGGGGCAAGAACAGCTCCAATCGCGAGTATTAATGTGGTACTCGTGTCACACGTCACCCTCGTCCAATTCGTCTTCACAACTGCTGGAATCGCTGGCGCTGTCGCTTGCATCGTCACTGGCGTCGCTGTCCTTCGCCACATGTCGGTCTGTAGAGTGATACTGTTCACAGTCTCGCAACCATCTTTCATATCAGTAAAGACACGCCCAATGTTGCCGTGGCATCGTGAAAAGTCCTTGAGGAACGCCTGCACACGAGCTTCGGGGGTTGGATACTTGGCGTACTCTTTCGCTTTCAGGCGCGCCAGTAGATTATCGACATCCTTCTGTGTCGGTGGGATGTCCGATTTGGAGACTAGATACCGAAGGATTCCCTTCCGCGAGGCGCCATGTTTCCAGAGCGCGTGCACCGTCTCGACAACCTCAACGTCGACCGACCGTCGGTGCTGTGCTTATTGCATAAATACCTCGCGATTGACTTCGTGGTTGTGCTGGCGCGTTTGCTTCGTGACGACGACGCGCCACTCCTTTTGGACAGCATCGTACCTCATACACACATTTATCTACACCACGACAGAACGGTTGAGATCATAAACAGAGTTGAGATTATCAACTAGCTGAGCTCATCATACCTTCACTGGGAAGCCGATACCACGGTATGTTTGCGTCGGCCTGGATTTCTTCTTCACGGGAGCCCCTGAGCGATACTGACCGCTATCTAGTATGGTCTCCGCGGTGGCCATACGGATGCGCGGCTCACCGGTGTGAGTACAGGCGAAAACTCGCTGGTAGTAGTAGAATCGCTCGGGGATCAGCTGCTTACCACGCTGCCGCTCGTGATCATTTCGGCTATGGCCATAGTTTCGGACCAACCCGCGATCGATCTTCTCGTTCCGGTAACGAGTCGTCACTCCAGACTTCGCGATGTAGTGCTACGAATACTAATAATTAGGATAGGAGCAAGTCAAAGAGCGAGTAGAGTACACACGAACCTGGTGAGTATTGCAGCAGTACTCGCCAAGGTGAGACGTGAAGGAGTCCCATGACAAAAAGGAGCGCTTTCGCAAAAATGGAGCTTCTCCGTGCTCGTCTTCGCTGTAGTCGTCGTACACAGGAGGCGAGCCGTCAGCCGGCATGGTCCGCGTCCCATCGGCGCCGTCTGGTAGATGCTCGTCGTCAACGTCGTCGCCGTCACTGTCGTCCCTGAGACTGTCGTCACTGAGACCGTCGTCGCTGTGACCGTCCTCATCATGGTCACCATCAAGCTCGTCGGTGGGGTCATGCATCCCTTTTTCTGCCAATCAAATCACGCCAATCGTCTTGCTGAAGTACTGAGATAAGATTGCCGTGTTCGAACACATACGTGGAGTGTCCACAGTGAGGACGGACAACTTCGGTCCGAGTCTGGGCTCAAATCTGACCTCTCAGATGCGTTGGCGTTGAAAATAGCATGACGTCGAGTCTACTGGCAGTACACTGTAACTGCTGCACGATCGACCTCGCTCTCTTACCACGTGAGGATGATGCTGTTGTCGTGCGGCTCAACGTCGTACTGTAGCCGTCTCGAAACCTAGGGACAGGAAGTATCGTATAGTACTCGCGTCTCGTCGCGGTGGCTCTGCCCACTCAGGCAGCGAGACGGGTACAGTACTGGCAGGGCTTGACCTGGCACGTGGATTGTTCGTCCACTATCGTTGTCTCCACTGCGTGGACATTGATACGACTTGGTGCAGGCGTCGTACTCATGGTCGTGAGCCGAGTGGGCCAGGTCGCTTTACAACCATCATGGTCCCTTTGCCGTGCGGTGTCCTTTTGGTTGGATACTTCGATCAGTTGGAGCGCCACTGAGTGAGCAGCGTGCTGCAAGTTGGGGCAGCACGATCGCAAAGAGACGTGATAAGGCAAGCCGCCGTCGATCGAAACTCCCTTGCGCATCCATCCTTTGCCGTGGGCTAGATCACCATCAAGCACGGTAGCACCGAGATAACCACACGTGGCCAACGAGTCACCAGTACGTTCCTTCACTTATTTGTTCCTTTGTTTTGTTTTCCCAATTCCCAGTGTACAACTTGCAACACCATTCATCCAAAAGGATGAGCGACAGCAGACAACAACTCACTTCGAGGTGGGTGACGACGGTGGCAGCAGTCGCCGGGGGCCGATGACAAAGTTTTCCCACCGCATGCAGATCAGCAGCATTTCGATCGCCCACAGACTCGCCTTGGAGCCACCACCGAATTGGCAGTGGCAGTAGCCCTGATCGTCGTCCCACATCATGGCCCAGTTGTTCATTGTCGCCCAGTACACACTGCGTGGCTCGTCGTCCGGCTGCTCGTACAGTTCATGGACAAGCTCCTGGTCAAAGCGGAGCACAACCGGGCTCACAGATCGGAACATGATCATGAACCCGTGCTGGACAGCTCGCCGCGCCAGGATGAACACGCTCTTGAAGGTGACGCGCACGCCGCTGGGCTTGAGGCTCCAGTAAAAGAGCATGCTGTGGTCGTCAATATCCTGCAGCTTGATCACCGTGGGGCGCATGCTGGCGCTGTACACTTTGGTGCGTGTCTCTTCGTTCACGAGCCAGGACCACGTTCGCTGCATCGTCTCGTAGGCCGAGATATTGGTGAAGGTTTTCTGAAAGGCGAATTCGAGATTGTCGTCTTGGATGCTGCGGTGATCGGTCCAGCCAAAGAGTTGCATGCCTGAGTGACGTGGAGGCGATTGCTCGAAGAATGCACCCGCATCCTGCTTACAAGAATTGATCTGGTCGAGGTAAAACTCGTACGGGAGCTGCTCGTACCGCGGCTTGCTCTGGAACACGGAGGGCTACAATATGAAGTTCCTCATGAATTAAAATTGGACCTGGTACCCCAATACTAATTCGGTTGCACTGTACCATCATGTCCTTGGCGACCTGGACCGCAGCCTCGCCCATCATGTTCTGCTTGGTGATCTCGAAGAGCGCCTCGTTCTCGGCGTACAGGCGCTGCTTCAATGCGGTCACCTGCTTGTATCGTTGGAGGAGCAATGCAGACCCAGCGCCGACATCCTCACTTTGAACAGCGGACACATTGCTGTGCGATTGCTGTGCGTTCAATAGCTCCTGGTACTGTGTCTCCAGTTCTTGCAGTTCCTGGCGAAGCGCGTCGATGGTTCCCTGTGTTATCAATTAAAAAACGATTGTTGGAATGGGGGAGAGGGCACCACAGCAAACAATGAATACAATTGCCTACTTTCTTCTTCTTGTACGTCTTGCGGGCGTACTCTCGCGCGCGGTCTCGCTTCTTGAGCTCCTCTAGTGTCATGTCTGGTGCCATCGGCATCTTCGGCGCCGGCGACGGCGACAGCATTGGTCGGAAACTTGTCATTTCCGCGTTGCGGTTGCTTCAAGAAAAAACTGGGCAATCATCAACAAGGTGGTGTCCGGTTTGACACGCATTATTTCAGTCAATCACATCCATATAAATCAGGAATCAGCCAATCATTTCGAGGATGGGATGTCACTAAAGTGAAGCGACGCAACTGCAGCCTCCAACCCTGATGATTGCATCCAGCATGGCAACGCCAACAGAGACCGCCAACAATCTGACAGACCGACACCAACACCGACACAAGTGACGCAACCGACACCAACTTTTCCCTGACATTCATTCTTCTGATTCCCCCGCCATCACCATGCTCCATCGCAAGGCCGAGTCCCCGACGGCACCCGAAGGCATCGCCGCCATCGCCGTGGATGCGCCTCCCACCAAACCCCCTCGTGTCTTCCCGTGGGCAACATCATCACCAAGGTGTCTACCGTCTCATGCGCGTCGTTTGCTGCCTCTTCCCCGGTGAAAAATGAGGGGGAAACCAAAGGAAATCATGATGATTCCACGCGTCGCACGCGTCTCCAGCGCCATCGCGAGTCCTGTAGACGCTCCTACAAGAAGAAACACGTACGTGACCACTCTCTGCATCACTATTCTTCGCCTGGCACCATGTTAAACGCGTTTTGTGTGATTCTACGCTGTAGTCGACGATCGAGGCTCTAAAAGAAAAATTACAGTCATTAGAAGCGACCTACAACCACCTCGTGGCACAGCAGACGCCTTCCCAGGCAGCAAACACCGACGGCGATCACCACTCCCGCCTCCTGCAAGCATACACGGCACTGGCACGGGCCAAGCAAGCGCTCGTGCGTGAAAATGAAGAATTATACCATCTCAACGCGACGTACATGACGCTGGAAGGCCGGCTCCAGCAGATATTGGACGTGGACGCGCCGCTGCCCGTAAGCGCCATGTCCCTCACGTGTCTACCGCTGGACGAGCACGTCTGCGCCTCGATATTGGTGACCGCACGCGACGATATTCTACGGTTTGCAACCCATCCAAACAAGCTTTCGCTGCGTGCGAATGTGTTTGGGTGGACAGACTACCGCCAGGTGGTTGGCAACGAGCTCAAGTTTGCGTTGGAGAAGCGGTACCCATCGCACTCGGCCGAAGACGTGGTGATGCGGACGTGGCGAGTGGTTTCCGATGAGAAGTTGTGTGTCCAGTTATTCAATCCGTCGCTTGAGGCGACACTGGAACGACTCCAACGGATCAACGACGACACGCTGCTCATGTACCGCACGATCCGGGCCGAGGCGCTGCAGATGACTACAAGAACCGTGTTTCTGCATAGTCACATGCGCATTCCTGAGGGATTTCTGGTCGTGTTTCGATCAATTGACCCACAACTGGTCGGCTTGGGATTCAACCACGCGTCTGTGAACCACGTGATCGAAGACATGAGAGGAAGCGCCACCAGCTGCCCAACAGTTAGCAGCTCCACGCATCAGCCTCGTGATCGTTGGATCGAAAAGTATGCGTGGGTGATTGTGTACGAGGACGGCCCGCAGTCGTGCCGCTTACACTTTGGCGGATCGACCATGAGCAACGTGTGGCTGAAAGAGGTGCTGTTCATTGCGCTGCGGTGGGAGAAGATGGCGATCGGACCGACGGTTCTGCTGGAAGCTGCCGACTAAACGATCGCACGGAACTGATCGATAAGGGAGAGCGGGATCTCGTACATGTCCGAGAAGGAGAAGGGCGGGCAGAGGAGCGATTACATCAGTGCTATCGCGTTCTCACACACGGGTGAGTAGGTCGCCGATACCAACAGCGTGTCGGGTGTTATTCGACTCGTTACCCAGTCTGGCAGCTCGGCTATTCCCGTGTGCTCGACCAAGATCATCTCAAGGCTGTCCAACTCAGTGGAGGTGTCGTCGTCGATGGTCGGCAGTTGCGTGAGCAGGTTGCGTGAGACGTCGATGGTTTGAAAACAGCCACTGCTGAAGATCGCAGTCGGTATCGACGTCAGTTGGTGGCCATGAAAGTCGAGAATGATTGCGCTGATACCATTGAGGATGCCCAGCGAGTGACCTCGTTCCGGTCAAACGAAAGCCACTCAAACCATCGTCCCTTCCACTCGGTCTCGAATACTTCCGGTAGCGCCGTCATGTTTGATGAGAGCACGATGAACGATGTGAAAGAACTCGGCAAGTCCGAGTGGAACAAGCCTTCCGGTACTGAGCTCCAGTTGGTTCGAATCAGCGATATCAGTGTCAGTGTCGGGTTGGTTCGTGACGTCAGCGCAGCTTCGCGTGACCACGAGACCAAGGTCGAGTTGTAGATCTCCAACGTGCGCAGATTCTTCAACTCTCTAAGGCGTCGGGGCACGTGAAGCTCGCTACAGTGCGTCAGCACGACCTTGGTGATGGCACGAAGGTCGAAGGCGTCAAGACTCATATCCAGCGGATCCGTCCACAAGCCAGACGCCGCGGCGCCGTTGTTTTTTTCACTGTGTAACGGTCTCGTTTCACAAGCCAAGCACGCAGTCGATTCGCGCACATAGTTTCAAGAAGACGAGGGGAGCCACCGCTGGCCACGGCTCGGTACCTGGCCTGTGCATCGACATAGACGCCAGCGACGACAACGCCCCAGATTATCAGTCCGGCGTGGGCCAGGATCAAGAGACGCGTTCTCGTGTGTGGAAGTGGCGTATTCTCTGGGTTCTTGGACTCGCCGGTCAAGACAGTGCATGCTGGCGCCACGGAGCTTGAAGGTCCGAGAGTTTTATTCAGAGCAAGATCCGCAGACCGTGTGCACGCTTTCAAGTTGCCCAAACAGTACAACAGACTGAGGTGTGGCAGCGCCGTCAAGATCCCATCGAAGATTGGTGCCACCAGGACTTGACGTGCCTCAACAAACGCCATCGACTGCCACACGTCGTCGTAGTACTGCTCGTTCCTGAATCCTTCAAGCGAGCTGTCATACGCTGCGATATACGGCAGCAAGATCAAGAACGGTACCACGATCGAGCATGTAAAGTACAGCACAAGACCCAGCACCAAGCACAAGGTATGGCGCAGTGTGGTCTTTCGACGCAGCACGATCGAGAGCAGCAGGGCGAGCGCACAGTTGAGAAGGATGGTGGCCGTGGTGAGCTGGTTGATCCACACACGTGCAACAGACCAGCTGATGCGGTAGGCCTGGTACGTCTGGACGGCGACTTCCATGATTTCGCGTAGCGTGAACTTCCAGTCGAAGGAGAGGTGTCGGTAGAAATGTGCGATTCGCGTGGAGCGTGTGATGATTGGTGGTGGCAAGTCACATACTCCGTTTGAAGCACTGAAGCACTGAAGCAAGGAAGACGCAGCCTCTCGAACGCTGCGAGTGATCGACTCTTCGTAGAGAGGACAAGCTGACGACGTTGGAGAGTGGCCAAGAGAAGCAGCATGGCCTCGTGGAGATGGATGAGCGCGATGACGACGAAGACGGTAGCGCTGGCGATCGGCGACCATGATAGCAGATCCAGCAGCTCGGCTGTAAACGAGCCGTTGGCGGTCTCAACAAAGAGGTTGATCGCTGTCGCTCCGATTGCGAACGCCGCGACGCTCACGTGGATCGCCACAACGACGAACCACACCGCGGCGAAACCACGGCCACTCAACTCCATCATGTGCTATCCACCAAGTGGATCGCGGTAGGGAACAGTTGAGTTATTTTGGATCAACTCATCCACGCCTTGACTCTGTAGTGGTGACCAGGGTTGCCGAATGGTCATTCGCTACGCGGATGCAAGTGTCGTGGTTCTCGTGTGGCCGATCGATGACGTGGAGCGGCACTTCGTACAAGTCCGAGATGGAGAATGGCGGACGCACTAGTGACAGCAGCAGAGTCTTTACGCCTGCACTCTCCAATGAGAAGGCCGACAGTATGCAGCCCGGTAGATCCCGAGAGTGGACAGGTTCCTCATCCGCCCGAGTATGTAGAGCATCGACAAGGAGGTTAAAGGTCCAAGGCATCCAGACTCAGCTAGCGACCCAAGAATTTTTACGACTAGGTTCTCCTCGTCGTCAGGTGCAAGCGTCCCATCAAGTCGCAGCTGCCTCCCCAACAACATGTACGCGACGCGTATCGGGTGCCTGAATGAGCCTGCTACTTCCTCGCTGACGATCGTGGTGTTTCCTTCCTTCCTAGGCGCTCGCCTGTTTGCCGGTGATGTAGTTGAGCAAGTCGATGCGCGTGACGATGCCGGCGATCTCGCCGCGGTCGTCGTCTGTGGTCACAATGGCAAAGTAGTCTTTGTCAAAGATCTCGGCGAGCTCCGCGAGCTTGGACGCGCGCGTCACATGGCTGAAATTGGCAAACATGACGCTGCGCACGGGGTCCGACCGACGCACGCGACCCGCCGAGAGCTTGGCCAGCAAGTTGCCGATCGTCACCACGCCCACCGCCACGTTGTCGTGGACCACAGGCAGCTGGTTGTACCCATGTTTCTCCATGAGGTCGATGGCTTGTGCACACGCGACCTGCGGCTGGACGCTGGCGGCCTCCGTCGGCTGCAGCACCGACACGCTCTCGTTGGCCCACCACGTGGTCAAATCCTTGCGGTACTTGGTGTAGTTGTCGCTCGCGTGGAGAGGCGTTTCGACAAAGTGGTTCTCGTACATCCAGTTGTCGTGGAGGAACTTGGTCATGTAGTTGCGCGTCGAGTCGGGCAAGATCACGACGCAGCGCTGGCCCTTTGTCAGCGTCGCGGCGGCACGCAGCGCACCCGCCATCGCCGAGCCACACGAGCCACCACACAGCAAACCTTCCTCACGGATCAAGCGGCGTGCCATGATGAACGACTCGTGGTCGTTGGTCTTCTCCCATCGATCCACGAGCGATCGGTCCAGCACGTCCGGGATGAAGTCGTAGCCGATGCCTTCCACCTTGTACGACTTGAGTCGGTCCTTGTCGTTGAGCGCGTCCGGCAGCGCGAGGATCGATCCCTGCGGGTCCACGCCGACGACCACCACGTTGGGGCACTTTTCCTTGAGCTTTTTCGCGACGCCCGAGATCGTGCCGCCCGTGCCGACGCTACGGTATTATAATTGGTATTTGAATGGGTGGTCCAGTGGTCCAAAGCATATCTAGATAGATGCACGCACCCCATGACCACCATGTCGACGTGGCCGTCGCACTGGTACAGGATCTCTTCGGCGGTGCCTTCGTAGTGGGCCAGCGGGTTGGACGGGTTTGTGTACTGGTCCAGGATGTGCGAGTTGGGCAGCTCCTTCTGAAGCCGCTTGGCGATGCCGATGTGGCTCTCGGGCGAGTCCCACGCCGCCTCGGTCGGCGTGCGGATGATCTCGGCGCCGAGCGCCTTGAGAATATTGACTTTTTCCACACTCATTTTCTCTGCAAATTAATAATAATAATTGTCAGTGGGCAATTCATTGGAAATGTGAAAAGAGCAGGTTGATACCGGGCAGCGTGATGATGCAGCGGTAGCCCTTGATCGCGGCGGCGAGCGCGAGGCCGATGCCCGTGTTGCCCGACGTCGGCTCGATCAGCGTGTCACCGGGCTTGATGCGGCCCGACTTTTCCGCGTCCTCGACCATGCGCTTGCCAATGCGGTCTTTCACCTGACACAATTATGGAATTATAAGTGCTCACCAAGAAGAACATGCACATGCAACGCGACGTACGGAGCCACCGGCGTTGAAGAACTCGCATTTCGCGAGCAGTTCGCACTCGAGATGGGCCTTCTTGCTGATGCTGTTGATGCGAACCATGGGCGTCTGGCCGATCGCCTCCTGAAAGATCAACCAATAGATTAGAACGTTAATACCAGCGAGAATGAAAACAGGAATACGCGCTCGACACACGAGGATGTTGGGCAGCACGGCGAGCGCCGCTGGCGGAAGCGCCGCGCGCTCGTTGGGTGTCATGGTGATGCTCGTCATGCGGTTTCGATTTCACTTGGGTGTGGTGTTGGCAAGCTAAGGAGAAGATTTCAAACCGTAACGGAAACGTTAGAAACGGATATGTTGGAGGGCTGGTTGGTATCGGGCCACGGTGGCCAAAAGTGGGACGGTGGCGTACCACAGGGTTGGTGGTTATCCAGTCTGCGGTTGGCGAGGAACGTGGAGCTCGTGGGTCAGTATGTGTTTTCAGAGGTTCTGTCGAATACGCAATCACCCATGCCGTTGTCAATTGATCCCCACGACTATCAGCTGTTCTATCATATTTCATAGACCAATAGAATAAACAAGTACAAACTATACACCTCTATAAAAGGATGTACTGCAAAAGGAAGTTCGATCTTCTCGCTCGAACCTCTCGTGGGCCAAAAAACCGCAGCAACCATTCATGTGGCTGTGTCATCGCACCTTGTGCGGCACCGCACGCGCTCCCTTCTTTCTTCCTCCGTCGGCTACCCCGTCATTCGCCAATCCCACACACCCCACGCAGGCCGCGCAACATCGCTCCCATCCCATCCCACCATGCCTCTCGTACGTCTATCTTCTGCGTGAGTCGCCTTGCGTCTATCGGTCTAACGGACGCATTTCTCTCTATACGGCCCATGCGCCCGCCCTCTCTCTATAACGGTAGCCCGGAAACAAGTCGCTGGAAGAGCACGACCCGGAGCTCTTCACGCTCATCGAGGCCGAGAAGAACCGTCAGTGGAAGTGCCTCGAGCTCATCGCGTCCGAGAACTTTACCTCGCGCGCCGTGATGGAGTGCCTCGGCTCGTGCCTCACCAACAAGTACGCCGAGGGCCTCCCGCACGCGCGCTACTACGGCGGCAACGAGGTCATCGACCAGATCGAAGTGCTGTGCCAGCAGCGCGCGCTCACGGCGTACGGGTTGGACCCCGAAACGTGGGGCGTCAACGTCCAGCCGTACTCGGGCTCGCCCGCCAACTTTGCCGTGTACACGGCGCTGCTGCGCCCGCACGACCGCATCATGGGCCTCGATTTGCCCTCGGGCGGCCACCTCACGCACGGCTTCTACACGTACTCCAAGGCCGAGAAGACGCGCAAGGCCGTGTCCGCCACGTCGGTCTACTTTGAGAGTCTGCCCTACCGCGTGAGCCCCCAGACCGGGCTGATCGATTTCGACGCCCTCGCGGACTCGGCCGCACTGTTCAAGCCCGCGATGATCGTATGCGGTGGTAGCGCCTACCCGCGCGACTGGGACTACAAGCGGTTCCGCCAGATTGCCGACGACAACGGCGCGCTGCTCATGTGCGACATGGCCCACTACAGCGGCCTCGTGGCCACGGGCGAGCACGCGAGTCCGTTCGAATACTGCGACGTGGTGACCACCACGACCCACAAGAGTTTGCGTGGCCCACGCGCCGGTATGATCTTTTTCCGCAAGGACGCGCGTGGCTTCGAGCCGCGCATCAACAACGCCGTCTTCCCGGCGCTCCAGGGCGGCCCGCACGAGCACCAGATCGCTGGCATCGCCACGCAACTCAAAGAGGTGGCGTCGGACGAATTCAAGCAGTACGTGCGCCAGCTCAAGACCAACGCACGCGTGCTCGCCGACACGCTCACCGCCAAGGGCTACACCATGTGCACCGGTGGCACCGAGAACCACTTGCTCCTCTGGGACCTGCGTCCACAGGGCGTGACCGGCTCCAAGCTCGAGAAGCTCTGCGATTTGGTGTGCATCACGCTCAACAAGAACGCGGTGCTGGGCGACCGCAGTGCGCTCACGCCCGGTGGCGTCCGCGTCGGCACACCGGCGCTCACCTCGCGTGGCTTCAAGGAGGCCGAGTTTGTGCAGGTGGCCACGTTCTTGGACCGCGCGGTGCAGTTGTGCTTGGAGATCCAGGCGACGAGCGGCAAGAAGTTGACCGACTTTGTCCACGCGGCGACCACGCACGCGGGCGTCGCGCAGCTGCGTCGTGACGTGAACGCGCTCGCGACGGCGTTCGAGATGCCCGGGTTTGAGGTCCAGACCATGCGCAACAAGACCATCGAGGCGTAAACTTAATGGAAGGGTAGAGGTCCGTGCAGGGCGGAGGACGACGCTAGGAGTAGGAGGAGGAGGAAGAGGCGTTGACAGACAAGGCATACGAGTAGGGGACCCGCCCACCCACCCACCGCGCCATGCACACACCTCTCGTGCTCCGACGCCACGGGGAGGGACTACGTAGGACTAGCTACTAGTACGACCCGCCGCGTCATGGACCATCGCATGCATTCATTCCTCATGTCAATCCACCAGCTCATGTGTCTGATTGGTTGAAAATCAACCCATGCGCTGCATTTCATCCAATCCACACATCCCACAGACATGAGTGTGGGTCTTGGCTTGACCCATGGACCATCACTCACCACAGATCCAAGCGCGACGGATTGACAGACCGACGTGCTCACTCGCCACCTCGCTTGCTAGTATCATACAGCTCCTGCTACAGCGACAGCGACAGCCAACGACCGCACGATGCCGCCAAAGAACCCCGCTGCCGCCAAACCAACCGCGGAATCGAAAGCCGCAGTGGATCGCAAGCCAGAACCAACCCATGCGACCACCGACCAGCCCATGCAGCCAAAGCGCAACCGAAACAAGAACAAGAACCCATCGCCAACTGAAGGATACGCTGTTGGCGCCGATGCAAGTGAAGAGAAGCCAACGGCTCTGCCACCACCGGCAGACGCCAAGCCCGCTGAACCAGTTGGTGAAACCAACAAGCCAACGAAGCGTACGAAGAAGAAGAAGAAGGCACCAACGAATGACACGACACCACCCGCACCAACGACTGCGGACGCTAACGCAGAGACGCAGCAAGAGACAGCAGCGCCACAGGACGCTATTAATAGTACTACCGTGAACCTCCCACCAACGAAGGCCAACGTGACACCAACAATCGCCGAAAACGCAGCGTCGGTGCCAACAGACCAGCCGCCAACGCACGGCAAGAAGTGGAAAAAGGGCAAAAAACAACCAACAATAGCAGCGGACGAAGCGCAATCCACCGACGCCAAGAGCACACCACAGCCACCACCACCTGCAGCAGCAGCAGCAGCAGCAGCAGCAGCATTGGACGATGTGGCATTCACTGGCCCAGCGCTGGGTTTCGCACCGCCACACGCTTCGCTCAGCGCTTCTGTCCGTGAGCGCATCGACCAGACCATCGCCACCATCGCCAACGATAGCACCAAGCAGCACCTCGAGGTCCACATGCGTAAAGGCCTCGACCAGATCGAGCAGTTTATGCGACACGCGCACACCGACGCCAACGGAATGGCGTACACCGACTTTGCAACCATGGCGGCGGCGCACTCGGACCGGTGGAAACAGCACGTGGACCACGCGTCGTCGGACAAAGAGATGCACGTCAGCAAGCGACGGCTGCAGTCCACACTACAACTGAATATGACTGGGTACGACCTCAAAGTCGGTCGTCCCGGGCGCCCGGACGATGGGGTGTACCAGACCTCCGAGTACGCGCGCAAGTTCATGCCGCGTGGCAATTTTATCGCCGCATGGGTGGCGCCAACGACAGGCGCCACGCTCTACTTGCCGCTGCTCCGTGCCTACCGCAAGTTTACCGGCCAAGAAGACGACGGAGAGCAGCACGGTAAAGTTGGTGAGGAGTTGCTGTCCAAGTTTTTCACCAAGCCCATGCGCCACACCAAGCACGTGATCTCGACCACCAAGGAGAACGGCGAGGCGGCGCATCTTGCCGTGCTCAAGCGGTCGTCGGACGGGGCGTACTTGTTTGTGGTCGGGTCCAAGAACACGCACATGGTGGTCACGTCCATTGACGACATTGACCGCGCGTGTGCCGCGGGGACGTGCAGCAGCGGCGGCAACCCGTACATGGCGGCGGCGCCGATCGCACGCGCGCTGCTCCAGATGATCCATACGTTAGCGCCAACCGACCGTGTCTTTGTGTGCGAACTGTTGGCGCAGACCCGCATGACGGCGTCGTTTGAGATGCTCTCGCCTCGGTACCAGCATGTGCAACTGCTCGACTACTTGCGCGAGGACATGCCCGTGTTCTACGGGCTGTCGTTCCCGTCGCTGGACGAGATGGAAGGCGTGGAGATCTGTGTGAATCCCGTGTTGGCGTACGAACTTTTCCGTGCGATTGGCGTGCGCACGGTCGAGTTCAAAGTCGTGCCCTTCACGGACAATGTGATGGCGCAGACGCTGGAGGAGATTCGCATGGCGTACCAGCACGAGGGCGCCGTGAATCTGTTCCTGGATGAGCGCGCGTGCATCATTGGCATGGAAAAGTTCAAGACCGTATGGTATGTGTGTCTGCGCGCGATTCGCGAAAAGGCCAAGAGCTACTTGAACCGGGCCACCAACCCGAAATTCGCCAACGCCAACGCCGACACGACCAACAACACCAACACCAAGAAGAAGAAGAACAAGGAAGCCAACAGTACACCAGGGGCGGCGATGGTTGCATCGGAAGAAACGGTGCAGGATCCGCTGACGGAGAGCAAGCACGCGCTGCGCAAGCGGTTCGCCGCGATCAAGGCGTACTTGGATCTGACGCCGGAGCAGACCGAGGCGTACTTGGCGCTGGGCACCCGCTTTGTGACGTACTTGCACGACGTGCGTCTTGCCGCGTGCGGAGACGACAAGGATGCGAAGAAGGCGCTCATGCAGCACGTCGCGACCATGTTTCCCGTGGCGTGGAAAGAGTTTTTGGAGCACACGAAGCTCGATGATCGTGTTTTGTAATATACCAAACGGTCAATGGTGATACACATGTACTGGATTCAGTGATTTGTTTGAGTTCGTCAGAAGCCTACTGTAACGCACGCCGTTGGCGACCATGGTTCACTCAATGTAGTAGAACTCAGTTGGGTATCGCACGCACCAGATGACATGGCTACAGTACTATTAATAATATTTACATTCGTCCAAACACGTCAGATGCTCTGACTCACACCTTCAGAAATCCGCCAACGTTCGTGCACGGCGCGCCAACTTTTCAGCTCACCGACGCCAACAACCGTGGCTTACTGTACTGTACAGTACTGTAGCTGTTCGACGGATAGTATTTTAATAGGGAACGAGTGAAATTTCTACCAATTCCAAAACAAAATGTAAAAATTATACCCAAACTTTCAAAAATGTAGAAATTATACCAATTGACCCAAAGCGGAAAAATGTTGCAACTAAATATGATTATTATACCATCGACA
>JAADXF010000165.1:0-35033 GCA_023337575.1 Pythium chondricola
CCCCCCCCCCCGGACGACCAAGAAGAAACTCCAAGCAGGATGTTGATGAAGCGCGTTTTCTCCGCGCTGGTGCTGCTCTTGGCGGTCGCGTTCGTGGCGTGCGCCGCGGACATTGAAGAGGAGGACGACGTGCTCGTGCTCACGGACGACAACTTTGACGAGGCCGTGGCCGCGCACGAGACGCTGCTGGTCGAGTTCTACGCGCCGTGGTGCGGCCACTGCAAGAGCCTCGCGCCCGAGTACGCCAAGGCGGCCAAGGCGCTGCTGGAGAATGACCCGCCAATCCGCATCGCCAAGGTGGACGCCACCGCGCAGACCAAGGTGGCCGAGCGCTTCTCGATCCAGGGCTTCCCAACGCTCAAGTTCTTCAAGGGCGACGTGGAGAACGTCAAGGACTACGACGGTGGCCGCACCTCGGAGGAGATCCAGAAGTGGATCCTGAAGAAGTCGGGCCCAGCGGTCAAGATCATTGAGTCGGCTGAGGAGCTCGAGGCGCTTAAGGCGGCCAACGACGTCGTGGTGTTTGCCGTGCTCGAGTCGGCTGAGGGTGACGCGCGCACGGTGTTCGAGAAGGTCGCTGACGCGGAGGACGTCGCGGTGTTTGCCGCCTCGACCAAGACGGACATTACTGCGGACGCTGACGCTGTGAACGAGGTCGTGCTCTACAAGAAGTTTGACGAGGGCAAGAACGTGTACGAGGGCGCCTTCGACAAGGCCGAGCTCGCCCAGTTCGTCAAGGCCAACAGCAAGCCGCTCGTGATCACGTTTTCGCAGGACAAGGCGCCGATGATCTTCGGCGGTGACATCAACGAGCACGTGCTCGTGTTCGTGGACTCGGACAAGGACTACGTCAAGGACGTCGAGGCGGCGCTCAAGACGCCTGCCCGTGAGACCAAGGGCAAGCTGCTCCACGTGATCATTCCCAAGACCGAGTCGCGCATCGTGGAGTACTTTGGCCTCCAGGAGGCGGATCTTCCTGCTATCGTGCTCGTGAACATGGGCGCCGGCATGAAGAAGTTCTCGTTCGACTACAAGGCCGACGACTTTGTCGCCAAGATCGCGGACGGCCTTACTGAGGACATTTCCGCATTCGAGAAGCGCTACCTTGCTGGTGAGCTCGCACCAACGCTCAAGTCGGCGGAGCCAGTGGACGACAGCGACGAGGCCGTCAAGGTGATTGTCGGCAAGGACTTCAAGGAACGCGTGGTCAACAACGAGAAGGACGTGCTGCTCGAGTTCTACGCGCCATGGTGCGGCCACTGCAAGTCGCTCGCGCCAAAGTACGAGGAGCTCGCTGAGGCGTTCGCGGACGTTGACAGCATTGTCATCGCTAAGATGGACGCGACCGAGAACGAGGTGGACCACCCCGGTGTCGACGTCAAGGGTTTCCCAACCATCCTCTTCTTCCCGGCCAAGGACAAGCAGAACCCGATTGTCTACGAAGGCGCCCGCGACGTCGCTGGCTTCACCGAGTTCTTGAAGAAGAACGCACAGAAGTTCGAGTTGGACGGTGCCGCGCATGGCGTCGAGCACGAGGAGTTGTAAGCAAATCCCCGGACTCTTTCTACGTAGACTGCTGCTGCTGGCTTGACTTGCTGCTCAGGCGTCGCTTGCGATGCCGGTGGCCGTTGCGACTTCCTGCCATTCGCTCTCGATAGTTTAGTTTTGCTTTGAATGCGCTCGAAATGGACGAGTGAACGAGGAAGTTGGCAAATCAAGCTTTGACTGACGCGTTGACTTGATGGATTGGATCGGGGCCACTATTTGGAGCAGATGGAGCCCTTCACAAACAGAGTGATGGTCATTCCATGGGGTGAAGACTCTTCACTGAAGAGACGCATTGCTAGATGCACTATCATACAACGCGACGTAGTCGAATGACGGAATCGTCGCGGCGCAGCGTCGCCCACGCGCTGCTGCTGCTGCTGCTCATATCGAGCACTGGCTTTGCATCAGGACAGATCACGGCCATGCAGCTCCCCGAGCGAAACGGCGTGCTCATCCTGAACCAAACCACGTTCCTGCCAGCGGTGAAGACTTACGATCCGCTCTTCCTGCTCTTTGATTCGCCCGTGCGATACGGCAGCGTGACACTCGCGCGGCGCTTCGCCGATGCTGCCCAGGCACTGCGGCAATACAATTGGAATTCCGACTCGAAGCTTCGGTTCGCGTCGGTCGACGTGAGCCTGATCAAGCGCGAGCTACCATACGAGCTCAAAGTGCTAGGACTCCCGGCGCTAGTGCGGTTCAATTGCAACCCTGTGCTCTCCTTCCCGGTTGACACGGGCAACGGGATACCCTCTGCACCGACGGTGACATGCTCGAGCGGAAGCGACGGGATCCAAGTATATCGCGGCGGTCGCACGAGCATGGAGTTCCAGCGGTTCATGCTTGACCAGCCGCTGCGTGATGTCATCCAAGTATCGACTCGGGAGGAGCTCAAGGCACTCGTCACCACGCGGCAATTCGTCGCGCTGTTTGTAGTCGACGGCCTGGACTCGCAGGCGTTTTTTGACAGCAAAGTGCTTGCCCAGATCGACGATGACACGACTACCTACGTGGTGACCACGGAGATGCTCGAGGAAGATGAATCACCCATTGCATCGATCCCCGCTCTCGTGCTCTACAGAGAATTTGGCGAGGAGCGCATCGTGTTCGATGGCCGATGGAACAAGGCAGCACTAAGCCAATTTCTTCAGAAGAACCGGTACAACCTCATCTCAACGTACACATCGACCGAGTCGAGCTACTTCTACGACCGCGCGGCCGACGGCCACGTGCTGCTGTTCTCTGATCCAGATGAGAGCTATCACCGTACGCTTCTCGCAGACGTCCAAGACATAGCACAGCAATACTACGCCGCCGCTAACAACCCTGGCGAGCATGTCCTACGATTCGTTGTGATCCCAAAGAATGAAGAGATGCTCAAGCACGCGATGGGCGTTCTCGACAGCCACTATCCTACCGTGCTCATCATGCGCAACCTGATGGCCACACCAACGAGGCTGCCATTCGTTGGGGGACACACTCTAGAGGTACTACACGCTGGCAACTTGTCACAGTCGTTAGTCGACCATTTGGAGGCGATATACGCACCGTTCATGACGACCGACCTCCTCGATGACGAGGGTGAGCCCAGCGAAGAGACGAAAGACTGGAGAGATTACTCGGATCTGTTCGAGAACACGAGGCAGCCAGAGTTGATCGCGTTTCAGCAATCAGCCACACTCATACTCAGTGGCAGCCGTCAGCTCAGTGAGATGGTCGTCAGCAGCGGTGATGAGGACGTGTTTGGACCCGAGCTCGACCTCTTCTTGTCAATCTTCGACAAACCGAACACAGGGATGGAGATCGGGCCCGCTCTCGTCGACGTCTCCACTAAGGAAAGGTTGCACGAGCTCTGGAGAGAGGCGCCGTTGCTAGTGGTATTCCACTCGGCCAAGTGCTATTCGTGCCGCCAAGCGAAGCAGTCTATCGACCAGTTGGTGGAGTCGTCCCCTCATGATCTCACCTCGGCTGGGATCTTCATAGTCGCCATGGTGAACTTGGAGAACGTTGACGTGAGCGACTGGCCGCTCCATTTCGAGTGGCTCCCAGGTATCTTCCTTCTCACGCCGCCAGAGCGCTCCTTCGCATTCCCATCGCGCACTGCCATGACTCCAGAAGCATTGGCTGCGTTCCTCCATTCTCCCGAGTCATTCTCACACGTCGCAGATTTGTGATAACGTAAAGTCCCTTAAAATAGCGCATATTTGGGTCACCTCAAAGTTGAAGACGATTTGAGTCACGAAATGGAGGCAGAGGCGTCGCCTGCGGTCGCTAATGACACAGCTCTGGAGGGCGCTACACCGCGCGTGCTGCAGTCGGTACTGCATGATGAAGCGGAGATCCCTCTCAGTGAATCGGATGGCGATAGCGCGCGCTTGAATCCGCGATCGATCACGCTAACCATCAACGCGAATGGGACGGTGGGCGCGGCCGCCACTACCACGCCGCGCGGCGCCAACAACAAGCCACATCTACACATCAAAACGGTATGGTCCAATAATCTGTCGCGCTCACGCATGATGGTGAGAATGATATAAATTGAATTAATATTGCTTCAGAGCGACTCGCCGTCGAGTCTCCACAGCGAGCGCACGCGCCATTTGCACACGCGCAAAGTCACGCGCGACATCGCGGCGCTCGACTTTCTGCAGAACATTCCGATGCGTTCCGAGCACACGAGCCAGAGCCACTCGCACGGCGGCCACGAGCACCGCCACCCGTCGCCACCCAAGTGGATCAACGCCTCCTATACAATTGCCAATACCAATATTGGTCGATACGAAGATAAATCGACCAGACCAGACGCTGCCAAAGACGACACATGGGATGGATTCAAGGGAGGTACTGATGACCATGAATTCAAGGAACAACATGGTGATGATCAGCGCAATGGGGAGGATGGGTCGAGGAGCTACAGTCGCGAGGAGGAGGGGCTCGCCGGTCGGCGCATGCCCGGGTTCGAGTCCAAGGTGGTCAATATTCCTCCTCTCTTCCGGTACAGGATGACGACCAAGTACTCGGCGGCGTCAGCAGTCGTGCGGCGATGGGAGAGCATGACGGCGCAGCAAGGGCTACTGGATTCGCGGGTCTTCTTCTCGCGTGGGTGTGGGTACCCACTGGCGGCGTCCACGCTAATCAAGTACGATGGCAACGAGAAAACAGCGCCGCGGAAGCGGTTCATGTCGTCCAGCAACATGGAACCGATGAGTTACGACTGGCGCGGCAAGTCATACTACCACCTGCTCCACTCCACGTGGACGCGGTGCGACCCGGACCGGGATTCGCAAGACGACCACCCGACAGCGACGCCGTACTTGCCCAACTACCTGGATGACCCCGAGTTTCGCCAAGGCCGCCACCGCCACGTCGTGCGCGGTGATAAGAACATCGGTCCGGTCGTGAGCTCCATTTTGCTCTTTGTCAAGCCCCACGAACTCAAAGAGGTACGTGAACACTTTGATACTACTGTAGTAGTTGATGGCATGCAATAATTAATTATTGCCGATGGTTGCAGGAGCTCAACAAAAAGTTTCGTGAAAAGCACACGTGGCTCCACGACAATGAGCTGTCGCTGAGCAAGATCCGCAACCTGAAACGAGAGACATTGACCACGGGCCAGCGCGTGGACATGGAGGTCGCGACCGTCGCACTGGCGTGCGTCTACTTTGAGAAGCTGGTGCTGAGCCACGTGAGTTCAGTCTGTGTAAATGCTCTATTGATGTAGTATGCATCCTGACCCCAGGTCTCTGTCTGCAGTACGTCAACAAGGCCAACCGCAAGTTGTACATGTCGGTGTGTCTGCTGCTGGCGGCCAAGTTCAATGAGCCCAAGGCCTCGGATGCGATGCAAGCCATGATCAAGATGATCCTCGCAGACATCGACCGTACCCACTCCATTCCATCGCGCGAGGTGCTCACGACCGAGTTCCGAGTGTACGCGCAGCTCTCGTTCAGTCTCCACGTGCCGCTGGCCGAGATCCAGCCGCATTTTACGCGACTGCTCAAGCTGATCGAGAGCAACCCGCGCAAGTACCTGGACGAAGACCTGTTCAACGCGTACTCGAAGCTGGTACTGGAAGAGAAGACCGCCGCGGCACAGGCCAGTAGCAACAATAACGAAGGATTGCTGTCGGTGGATGGCGAGACGCAAGACGAAGGCACCGACGCGGAGGCGTTGATGAGCGACGAGGATATCGAAGAGGAGACGGAGAACGAAGACGGCACAAGCGGAAGTAAACCTGCCGGCAAGGCCGACGGTGGGCGGCGTCGCAGTCTACCACCGTGGCACCGAATGTCCTCGTTCTCGCAGTGGTGGCGTGAGCGGCCGTGGGATTCCAAGCAAGGATCTGTGTCATCAGACGCCAAGGGCGACACGGACGATGATCAAACAACGGACCGTAAGTGAGCGAGTACCTTACTGGAATGCGAACAGCAGATTGGACGAGTCCCCACCGCCGACGACTTTGATTCGCTCAAAGAGCACATCGACGACGTCGCCATGCTTTGTAGGATCCTCAAGCGTGACCTGGAGACGCGTAGCGCGCTTGCTCTCGGCAACGAAGCCGCGCATCTCGTTCAGCGTGACGTAGATGGTTTGCTGCTGCTCTGAGTCGCTGTTGAAGACCTCTACACGGAAGGTCTTTTGCTTGGGCACGAAGAACACGGACACGAAGAAGGAGACGTGGTGCAGCAATCGCACGCCTTGGTACCACAGCTCTTGATCCGAGAACTGTGTGGACACTTCACGCGATGACGGGGAGATCGCGAGGTAATCGGAGCCGGTGCCTTCGTCGCTAATGGCGCGGAACTGCTGCTCAATGTGCGACGACGACGACAGCAGCTCGTGGCGTCTCCACTCGTTGGCTCGACGCCGACTAGCTGCTGACGTGGGCGACATCGCAGTCGTTCGGCGCTGGCCAGTCTCCTTCTCGAGGTCGCTCACGAATCGCTCCTTGTGGGCAGTACCGGTGCCAAGCCCTGAGGACTTAATGCGAGAGGAAGTGAGTTCACGCGGTCTTTCAGGACGTGTCGGCACAACCGCTGTACCGAGGCCACGACTCGAGCCTGTAGATGATGAGGTCAGCGGCGTGCGAGGTATCAACGGTGTGTTGCCACCTGCGAGCGCGCCGGCCATGGCGTCACTACGCTCGGTAGCGAGTAGCTCCATCTTCTTGACGAGCGCTTGCTGCTCTCGCTTCGCTTCTTCGAGCGCCTCGGTCAGCGCAGCCTCGACTTGCTTGCGCTCGTCCGCAAAGCTCTGAAGGAACTGGTCTTGCGTGGCGAGCTGGGTCTCGAGTGCTTGCTTGCCGGCGACTTCCTGTGTCAACTGCATCTCGAGTGCCATGCGATGGGCCTCCGTGTCCGTGAATACATCTGCATGGCCTGCCAGCGAGTGGCGAAGGCTCGCGATCGACTTCTTCACCTTGGCGTCGTGCTCAAGAAATCTTTTGTGGACAGCAGCGGCATGTTCACGATGCAAGAGCACGGCAAAGTCGATCGCGGTCTCGTTGTCCACGGCTGCATCACGCCTGACAAGAGCAGGCACGGCTGGGGCAGCGTACGCCGCGTGATCTTTCGTGATCTGCTCGAGCGACTGAAGCAGGTACTCCTTGAGCGCCTTGAGTTCCTTCACGCACCCTAACACTGACTGCGTGTGCTCGACCGGGAGCGTGCCACCTCCACCATTGCTGGTACTGAACGTGGATGTGTTGAGGATGTCGGTGACGAGGCGGATGAGGCGGTAGATCATCCCAACCACCGCGTTGTCGCGCTTGGTGAACGCCGCGAGCAGCTCCACGGCCTGGCGGCTGTCGTTTGCTGATGCCGTATCATTCTCAGCAGCAACCGCCATGGATTGTCGAAAATCAAGCTGCTGACGCTGGGACTCGACCGCGGCAGCAACTGCAGCCGTGATAGCCTGCTGCTGCCGCTCGTCGGCCTGGCGACAGCCTCGTGCATCGCTATGGGGACTACCGTCCCATGCTGCGAGCTGCTGCTTCAGGTCGGTCTCGCGGTTCAGCAGAGCCTCATACACTTGAATTCTCGCGCCAGCAGCCAACAGGTCCCCAGGAGAGAGTCCGTGGCGTTGCAGAAATGCAGTTTCCTCGCGCTGGTGCTCAAGCTGCTGCTGCTGGATAGCCTTGAGCTGGTCGAGTTCACACTCGAGCTCGGCCCGCTGTTGCTGGTCCTTCACCTCTCGCTCGACTCGCTCATCGATCAACTTGCTCTGTTGCTCCAGCAGCGTCGTATACACTGCTAATCGGGATGGCCACGTGGGTGGCGGTGTCAACTCCAACGGAAGTCCACGCTCGGTGAGGAAGGATGCTTCCTCGGTCAAGTCTTGTTCCACTTGCTGACGCCAGGACTGGTGCTCGTTCAACTGAGTGAGGAGTGCTTCGTACACTTGCTGTCGAGACGCGTGCTCATCCCCTTGTACACCTCTGGTAGCCAGGAATGCGCGTTCTTCGTGAACTGCTTCTTGAACGAGTGCCTGGGTGTTCTCCAGGTCGCTCTTTTCTTGCTTCAACGTGCTGACAGCGTCGATGAGAGTTGCAAGACTATGTAGCCGATCCACAGGATCGTAACCTGCACTCTCTAGCAGAGTACTCGCCTTGTCCTGCTCAGCTGCCAGCTCGTCGTTCTTCTCCTTTGTCTCTCGCAACTCCTGAACAAGTCGTCTCAGGCGGTCCATGCGGGGTTCTGATTCATTTGAATCTTCCTCTCCGTACAGAACCGTGTCTTCCTCCCGAGCATTTGCGTGGATCTGGTCCAGAGCGATTTGTAGTGCCTCTGCACGTTGCAGCACCTCTTGCCTATCCGTGATCAGCGTGTCACACTGCGTCAGTGTCTCCTTCACATGATCGAGGAGCTCTTGTGGGGACTCGACCGACGATGTGAACGGTAATGTCTCTCGTAGTCCACCCAGCATCGCTTGGAACTCGTCGCTGTCACTGAACGCTTGCCGCACGCTTGTCAACACTACGTCCATTGGAACCTCCTCTCCCTGGGCCAGCGACTGGATCGTCGATACAAACACGGGCAACTCGTCCATCACGTTGGTGAGTCCAAGGCTCACGCGAAGTTGATCCATCATTACCAGTCGCTCCACGATCTGGTCCACTACTGACTCGACGCTTGTCTCACACTCATCCTTGCCAACGCCTCCATGGACAAGTGGGCGACAGGTCCCTTGTACTCGTTGAACGAAGGCATCGTAGTCCTGGAGGTGGCGCGCCATCTCGTCCATTGCAGCGAACACAGAGAGCGAAGCCTGCAATTTGTGGTCAGCATTCGCCTCCTCGAAACTTGACGCGCTTTGCAAACTCTCTTTCGAATCGCTGGCCGCCATCGAGGAGTCACTAGAACTGAAGACGCGCAGGCGCGTTGTGAGTCGCGTCAACACAGCGAGACACTGCAGCACTGACAACAAATCCTGGCGAGGATCCTGAAGACAGAATAGCCGCCTCGACAGCGACAGTAGTGAGCAGTGGTCACGTACGAGTCGAATGAGCTCACCGGCAAAGTCAAACGACGAGCTTGGAGATGGCCGCTTGCTTCGAGGGGATAGTGACTGCACCTTGCCAACCCAGTGCGCTGCCTCGCTCAAGATGCGGTGGTGGTCGTTCATCACGAGTGATATGTCCATGAGCGAGTCGGAAAGCGCATCACTTGGGCAGACCGCGTCCACGTCTCTCGGGGCGAGCGCATCATCCGAGAGCATGAGCTCAAGCGACGGCTCGTCCTGAGTGTCGCTGATGTGGGTCTCTTCATTCTCGGCTGTGGCCAGTGCCAAATCAGCTGTCGGCGTCGGTGTCCGTGTCAGCGCGGCACGAAGAGAGAGAAGACTGCTTGCACTTCTGCTATTGCTCGCATCACCAGCTGCTGGGATGGTGGCCTCCGCTTCTTCGTCGAGAATGTTTTGAGCGAACTGTGAGAGCAAGCGCAGCTCGTCCACAAAGCCGACGACTGCATTGACTCGTGCGATGATGAATGCTCCACTCTGGCCACCACCGTGGCGCGAGGAGAGAGACTCGAATGCGTGCAGAACGCGCATGAGATGCGCGACTGCAGCAACGATGGTGCTGGTACTTTGGGGCCCAGCAGTCTCAAGTACAGTGAGAAGTTGGCTCACCAAGTCACTGTGATCGTCCAGCAGCGCCTTCACTTGGCGCGCGCCGATGATATCACGCTTTAAAGAGTCGACGTCGACTTGGTCGGAGCTGGTGCGTGCGATTCGACGAAGCGCGGCAGCCTCTGCGAGAACTGGCCCGAGATCTGCAAGCGACGTGACGTTTTCCATCTGCAGCTCACCCCTCGCGCTGTTCATCAGTGCCTCCGATACCTTGGACATAGCTTCATGCTCTTCAATCACAGCGATCATCTTGGTCGACTCGTGATCACTCTCGAATAGCTTTCGTGCCACTAGAGATCTCAGTCGATCAAGCACGGAAGCGTAGCTCTCCAAGGAAGCGCATAGCTGCTCTCCGCTCTCTTCAGTGTTGATCAATCGGCACACACGAGCTTGCAGCACTTTCCAATCGTTCAGGCGCTGCAGTACAGAGTCTTCATCCGCCGACGGCACGTCCACAGCTGACAGGATCCGTTGCAATGTCTCCAGCGAGGAGCAAACCTGTTCAATCGACAGCACACGCGATCGACCTATTGTCGACAGACAACACTGCATTCGTAATGCGTCCTTGAGCACTCGCCGCAAGTCGTCTTCGCCCCCGAGGGAAAATGCGCTTGGTAGCTCTTCGACATGGAACGCTTCGTTCACGTAAGTCTCGAGCTGATGCTTGAGTAGTGTGAGGCTTTGCTCCATCGGTACACTTGGATTCTCCCCCGCACCGGTGGCCGCATTGACACCTTCGTCGCTGGTATTCTTGTGCATCTCCATGTACAGAGCCATCTCCTTGCGAACGTTCTCGATGGTGGCCTTGCGAACCCGCAACACCTCTTCGTTCTCACGCAGCTTGCGCTCCTTCTCATCCACCGCGAGCTGTAGCTCAGTCATCTGCGACATCAGTTGACTATTGACCTCGTTGGCAACCTCGATCTCACTCGCCAAACTTCTTTGTGTTGCTTGAGCATCGCTCACTGCCAACTCCAACGCGTTGACCTTCTCGGTGTACGTCGACTCCACCTCAGCTATCTGCTTCACATGCAGATCGCGAAGGTTGTCGGTCACTCGATCTCTCTCGGTCTCACTTGTAGCTTTGATTTCACACAACTCCGCTTCATGCTGAGCCCGCAGTGCGCTCAACTCTTGGTCTTTTGCCTCCTGTTGTACTGTGAGTTGATCTCTCAACGCAGTCACTTCGGCTGCTACTCGATCCAGCTCCGCCTGGGTCTGCTGCTTGACCTCCACGCTCGCAGTCTCTGTTTTTTGGCGTTCCATTGCGACGGCATCTTGTAGCTCTTGCACGATGATGGCGTGTGAGTCGCTCGCTTGCTTGAGTGTGATGATGAGGTACGCGATTTGGCTGTTGGCTTCATCGTGGGCACCGCGGATCGTCGCCCTCTCCTTCCTCTCCGCCTCGAGCGCTTGTTCCACTTTCTCCACCTCCTCTCTGTCGTACTGGGCCTTTTCTAGAGCGAGGGCTTCAGCATTCCTCACATCTTCCGACCGCGACTCACGCTCTGCGTTGAGGGTCTTCTCCATCGCTGACAGTTGTTGAAGCATCGAGTCATGCTCGCTTTCGGCAGCCGAAAGCCTTTCATTGACGACCGAGATGGTTTCTTCGAGCTCTCGCTTGCTGGCTTCGAGTGTGCACGCCTTGTCTTCAAGCTCCTTGGCCACACTCCTCGCTTGCTCCAAATCGCTCGTCGCCTCTGCAAGGGCGGTATCTTTTTCCTTCTGAAGGTCTTCCAACTTTATCGCATCACCAGCAAGTGCTGCAGCCAGCGACTCGTTTGTCTTCCGCTGTTGCTCGCTGTTTGCAAGCAGCTCCTCAAGCTTCGCAATGCGCGTCGTCAAGGCAACTCGCGTATCTTCGAGAGCAGCTCGCTCACCTTCCACTCGACCCAGTGCGTCGTCGCGAAGTCGCTTCTCTTCTCGCGTATCGTTGAGCGATGAGACTGCACTGGCTAGCTCTGCTTTCGTAGCGCCCAACTCGCTCGCGACATCCTGCGCCTGCTTGAGCGACTCCTTCACCGTGCTGAGCTCGAGCTGTAGCAAGTACCTCTCGTACTTTAGCCTCTCATCCTTTTCAGCTGCTGTCATCTCAAGGCATCGTTGGTACTGGCAGTGCACGTCCTCTGTACGCATCAGCTGGGTCTCGAGTTTCTCTCGCTGGACTTGCACTTGACACTGCAGGTTATTTCCTTGAATTTGAAGCCGGTTGACTTCACCCTGGAGGACCTGGCGCTCGCCCTTGAGAACCACGACCTCGGTGTCCTTCTCCAGCAAACGATCGGCAAGTTGGCTCGCTTCGCCCAAGTGCTGCGAGGTCTCGACCTTGAGCAGCTCAGCTCGTCGACGCAACTCGTCGCCTTGCCTCACCGCTGCAGCTAACTGGGCCTCGAGACGCACAATCGTCTCTTGGTGGATGTCGTTCTTCTGTCGCAGTTCCAGTTGAGCAGCATGGAGCCGTCGAATCTCACCTTGCTTGAGCTCCATCTCACCCGCCGAATGTTCGTGCTGAAGCTTCATATCCATCTGAAGCCGCTTCATTTCGAGCCGCAAATTTTCCAGCTGGAGGCGTAGGTTTTCGATCTTGAGACCAGAGTCTTCCAGCATGCCTTCCTTCTGGTGCGCGTCTTCTTCCACCATCGATAGACGACCGCTCTCCAACCGAAGCGCAGCCTTCGCAGCCTCGAGCTCCTTGGCCTTGCTCGTCAGCGTCTCATTGGTTTGTTCCAGGATCTCCGTCTTCGCGGTTATGTTCTGGATCGAGTCAAGCAGTGCCATGCGCAGCTTCTCGACTTCATCGTCTCTGCTCTTGATCACAAACGTGAGCTCAAGGATTGTCGCCGCTTTGGTTTGTCGATCGTCGTCGCTGGCCCGCAGGTCCCGCTTGAGACTATCAATCCTCGCTGCACTCTCTTCAGCTGCTCGCTCCAAGAAGACGATCGCTGCCTCCATTTCTTCCAGTCGCATGCTGAAGCGGCTGCGATCTTCATTTGCTCTCTCTCTCTGCCGAGTACCGTCGTTTCTTAAACGTTTCTCCACGTCTTCGAGCTCCTGCACACGGCGGCGCTGTGCTTCGAGCGCGCTGGTCAGTGACTCTCTCTCCTCATTATGGCGCTTGTCGGTATCTCGCGCCGACGTCTCCAGCGAGAGTACACGAGCAGCGTGAGCTTCACGTAGTTGCTGGACGGTATCATCACGTTCCTTGGTCACTTTGGTAATCTGCGTGGCTGTCACTCGCCGCAGCGAGTCTAGTTCCGACTCGTAGCGAAGTTCTAGACGCTCGCGTTCAAATTTGGCGTCGTCTTGAACTCGATTCACGTGTGCTTCGTGCTGCACGAAGGATGCTTGACGATCACGAGCAGTGTCACGCTCGATCTTCTCCATCTCGCACTTGTGTGACTGCTCTAACTCTGATATCTGGTGGTCATAGGACGCCGTCAGTTCTTCCACATGCTTCTTGTGGGATGAACGTAGCGACTCGATTTCCTGCGTGAAGTGCTTGGTCAGCGTGGTGTTCTCTGCGACGAGCATCGTGCGAGTCGCTGTGATCTCTGCTGTTGCTTTGGCGGATAGTTTCTCAACTTGGTCGGCATGACGAATCTCGGCGGCCTCAAGCTTGGCACAAAGCGAGAACACCTGATACTTCCACTCGGTCTGAAGCTCTTTGACTTCCACTTGGTGCCGCTGCCCAAGCTCCAGCTCCGCTGCGCCTGCACGAACCTTCAATTCTGTGGTCTCCAGCTCGTGGCTTGCTCTTACGCTCGCCAGTTGACTCGCTGACTGCTCCCGGGTCTCTTGAAGCTCGCTCGAGAGTTTGCCAGTGACGTCGGCAAGTGTAGAAGCCGATGCCTGCAAGAGGCGCTCGATTTCATCGGCTGACGACGTCTTGAGATCACTGATTTCCTTCTGCGACGATGTCAACAACTGCTGGTAAGCAGAGCCAGACGTGTCTCGCAGAGTAGCTAGTTCAGCCTCACTAGTGCGGCGTAGCTCTTCAAGCTCAGACTCGTACTTCGTTCGGAGCTGCTCGAGTTCGGATGCTGCCTTGTCTCGTTGTTGCTCGAGCTGCGAAGCCATGCGGTTCTTGAGTGACTCTATCTCATTTAAACAGGCTCGCTCTGTCGCGGATGAAGCTGCTTCCAACTCCCGTAGCTGATCTTGATACTCCTTGCGTATCTCTTGCACTTGCTGCTCATGCTCTCGCTCCATTGACGCTTGTTCTTCAGCATGTGCTTGGATGAGTGCTTCCATGCCGCGATTGTGTTCAGCGACTAGATCAGTAACATGTCGCGCCACCGTTTCCCGGTCCTCAGCCTGTTCAGCGTGCAAGATGGTGATGTCCTCTGACAATGCGGTAAGTGCCAATCGTGTTTCCTTGCTCGCCGCATGGAGTCCTGGGATGTCAGAGTGGAGGGTGTCCAAGTGCCTTGCCGCAGTATCAGAGATCTCGAAGAACTTGTCATTTTCTTGGTGCAGAGCCGACCAGTCGACGTCGTACAGTTGCGCCGTCGCGATCAACGTCTCCTCCACTGTCTGAAGTCGTGGTGGCGTAAGTGAGGTGCCGTCTGTCGCGAAGAAAGACTCGAGTGGAGAGCTTGAGGGTTGCTTGGTGGTTGCTTGTTCCTCAGGAGCCGGGCTGCGCGGGGTGCTCCACGCTGAAACCAACGGCCGAGGGCTCTCGAGATCCACGGACGAGGAGGCAGTAGATGACGCCGATGGAACGGGGCGTGCCGGGTGGCCTGGAGGATACGGAGCGACTGGCAACGCCACAGGGATCTCACGAGCACGAGGCGAAAACGGCATCGCAGCATTGAGTCGTTCCTGGTTGTTCGAGTTCTTGTTGCTTGGAAACCGAAGCTTTGGTAGCATGACGACGTCATGTTGCTTCGACGAGCTGTGATGCGGAGCCTTTGCCTTCACGAGGGTACGCGGTCGCCCGCGCGCCGCACCGGTGTGTGCGTCCGTCATCTCCGTGGTAGGTTGCGCCGACGCCTCGGTGACTGGGTCCGAGAGGTTACAAAACGCCGGTTGCAAGACTTGGACCTAGTGCTCAATTTAGATGCGACGGATTCGTTGACGTCCCTAAGTCAGCTTGCTGTGCCGAACCGGTTGACGGGCAAGGTGGCTGGCCAGTGAGAAGCTTGGCTTGTGAAGTAGAGAATCGACTGGGTGGCGTGGATACTTTCCTCGGGACACGGTCGCTGGGCTTGGGCTGCGATGCTCGTTCTCCTCATCCTGTAAAGCTGAGAGAAGACTCGCGTATGACGACGTACAGCTAGTGCCTTGATGCATCGTTCGCTGGGACGGCGATACAGCGGTCATAGGTCGAGACACAGGTCTCGACGGCCGAGGAGTTGGAGATGCAGATGAACATGCCACTGGGGACAGCGCAGCGATGGATTGCCGTGGTGACGTGATTGATGGTGCAGACTTGCAGGGAGGAGGGAGAGCTGGTGGTGAGAGTGGCTGGAACACCTGATAGAAGACGCCTGTCGGCGACGATCGCTGTGCCTTTGGCTGGGATGCTGCTTTCATTTGCTTTCGCTTCTTCTTGCGCTGTTTGAGCACTCGCTTTGCACTGGCACGTTTCGTTCCTTCGCCGAGTACATCCGCAACAAGTGCACTGGCCACGTTTGAAATTGCCACTTGAAGTCGTCGTTTGCTCTCGTCTTCGTCATGCTGGTTGCGCTTGGCAACACGAAAGCTCAGCGAGACAACATCGGCCAGTCGAATTCTCGGCTTGGCGAGCGGATCACTCATCTTCTCCTTGGCTGGTTTATTTGTCTTCTTCTTTCGCCAACAGCTCATTCTTGATTGCAATCTGGTCATCACCGCCAAGGCTCCGGACACTCGTCGCCACCTTGCTACCTCTTGCTGCCGAGCCGCAAGTTGCTGGGACTTTTGTCGTCGCGTTTGGGCGTGGCCTCGTGTCTTGGTCGGAGACGACACCGCCCCATCCTTGCTAGCACCGTGTCCATGGTCGTTGACACAGTGGCTGAGAACTGTTGTGTGGGCCCATCCACACACAATCTTGACGGCGACTTCATTCGACGGGAGATCGATACGCTCAGGAGTCAATCGCTGGTCGAGGCGGGTTGACTGGTCGACACTGAGATCAAGACCCCACACGAATGCTTCACCATTCCACGTCAAACACGCCGAGTGGAACTCACCGAGAGTCACGTCAACGACGCCACCAAGAAGAAAAGGCGAAAACTGCACGAGACATGGCCGCGATCGGTTGCGTTTATCGCCGAGGCCGAGCTGTCCAAATTCGTTTGCTCCCCAGACGTACAAGAGGTCTCGGTCTGATATCACTGCTGTGTGACGCGCCCCACATCGCACAGTACGGGCCCGCACATTGAGGTCCTGGAGCGAAACAACAGGAACTGGAGTCACGTGGCAGTCGCTGTCACCTGGTTGCTGGATCGGAACACCTAGTCGCCCGTCACCACCGCAGCCCCACACGTAGACGGTACCCTTGCTGACAACACAGGCACTGTGATTCTGACCTGCTGCGAGATCGAGGATGCAGGAATCTCGAAGAGTCTCGATGACCACAGGGGTACAGCTACGCCATCCTTTGTGCTGTTGTAGTCGATGGCCGATACCGAGTTGCCCTGCTTGGTTGTAGCCCATCGAGAGGATGTGTTGCTGATGTGTGACAAACAACGTATGGAACGCTCCGCATGCAACCTGAGTAACATTCGTGGCGCCGTGTTCGAGGATCATGTGCTTGATCCGAAGTGCGCGCTGGTGTGATACGCGCACTAGCGCACTCGCAAACACAACCTCTTGTGGAGAGTCTACGTAAGGCGTGTAGTCTCCCAATCCGAGCTGGCCGTACTTGTTGTTGCCCCAGGTAAACAGCCTTCCTTGACTCGTGGCGATGGCTGCGTGATGTTTCCCACAGGCTACGTTGATAACGTTCAGGCTCTCTCCCTGCATCTGCCGTGGTACAGGAACGATTGTCGGGTCAACCATCGGCGTCGTCGAGCCGATACCCAACTCACCGCTAGTGTTCATACCCCACGTCAGCAATGTTTCGACCCCCGCGTTGTTTTTGACAAGAACCGCGGAGAAACTGCACCCGGCAGCCATATGATTGACATAGATTGAAGACGGTAGATCTGGTGGCTGGGTGGTGGCTGGCACCGAGCAGGATGTGAGGAAGAAGGATCCGTCTGACTCATCGGCTGCAGCGGCAGCGGCCGTCACTGCTGCTGGCATGGCCAACGCCTTCGTGAGATCGATCGTGCGATTAGCCGAGTGCCGTGGCTCCATAATCTCTCCCTTGGCGTTCTTGCGCTTATGAACCAATGCACCACCGAGTAACAGGAGCGACCCGACGCTGCTCTTCTCCGTCTTGACCACGACATCTTGAGTCGCGATGCGATCGAAGTTCATGTCGAGACTGAACACACGGTGGACGATGACATTGGTACCAGTGCACTGTTCGAACATCTCTACGCGAACAATCTGAGGCTCGAGCGCATTCTCTGGCGTGAAAACCACGCGGTCGCACGAGAGTTTGATGACGGTGGCTGTTCCTGTGAGCGAGTCGGTGGTGAACTGGAGGTGGACCACGACGGTCGACGTGCATCTCTCGCTCAACCACAGTGAGTAGAATGCAGGCGCACCGCCAAACGTCGCGGTGAGGTACGTGGTACTCAGCTTGAGCCCTGTGTTCTGGAATGCACTCGACAATCGCTTGGTGTGGCTGTGGATTTCTCGCTGCCCTCCACTCACAGGGAGCGCCAGGTCGCGAAATGCTGCCGCGACAGGGTCATCGGGATCAAATGCATGGTTTTCTTCTTCACCCGAGCTGGTGGCGGCTGGTTCCGAGCCAAGACACAGCGCCTGGCGCCGCGCCTTCGTCTGGTTGCTGGTCGCCATGCTTTCCGTGGTTGAAGTTGCCCCTCGAAATGCGCATCAACGAGGGGATGAAGCTGGTGATTGGCTGATACTCTGGCAAGGTATATTTTTGGCGATCACATTTTGTGCCTTGCTATGGTCACAAAACGTACTTCTGTGTTGACCTGTGTGGTCCACTTCCAGCAACAGGTGGTCGGTGGAAACCGCCAATGAAACGGCTCGGTTGAGCTCTTCACTCATCCTCAGACTCTGGTCATCCATCAATCAAATGCCACCAAGTGCGTGTCTCTCTGTCAAACATTGCTGCGTCAACCTCTGGTTTCGAGGACCCCAAGCAAACTCAGAAACTTCAACCGCGCCCAACGTGAGCCTGACGCGCTCGACAGACAGCAAGTAACAAATTACACAGACTCGCAGCTCGTGACTTTGTGCTCAGACGCCCTGCACCGCGGCCAGTTCATTCTCCGACCGCGCCACACGCACAACAACAGCAATGACCTACGCTCGTGCTCTCGCGAGTCGCTGCACTCGCATCGCGACCACATCGCGCTCATGGCAGCCGACCTGCACCGCCTCCCGTCTGTTCTCCACTGATCGTGCGCCACCACGCGTGTCCAAAGTCGAGGATCTCGCCGAACAGAGCGCTGTGCGGATCACGTGGGACGACGAGCTCTCCGCCAAGTTCCACAAGAAGTGGCTCCGCGACCACTGCACGTGCCCGATCTGCCTCCACCCTGACACGCGCCAGCGGCAAGTAGACACGGCGTCCATTCCAGCAGACCCGCAAGTCACCAAGCTTGCTGTGTCTCCATCGAGCGGTGGCGTCGCCATCGAATGGCTCGGCAACGTGGTGCCTATTCTATGAATCGCGCCTTTCCTTCTGACCCATATACTGACCTGCCTGTGCTTTCCAGCGTGGCCTTCCATGCCAAGCAAGCGATTTCGATCCGCAATGGCTACGACACCATGCCTACGGTGTCGAGCCGAGTGCGTACCCGAAAAACTACCGTCAGACGTCGCTTCGTGGCATGGCGCTGTGGGAGGGAGCTTCGCTGCAGCTTCCAGCCCACGACTTCAAGGACGCGATGCAAGATATCAAGCCGATTATGGAGGACCTGCACAAGTACGGCCTCGCGCGCGTGCACTCGACGCCGTCATCGATGGACGAGACCGAGATGTTCTCGCGCAAGATCGGTTTTGTGATGGAGACCATCTACGGCACGATGTGGACCACGAATCCCAAGACTGAGGACCAGACATACAACGACACGGCGTCCACCAACCTCGAATTGCTCCACCACACGGACGGCACGTACATGCGTGATCCACCTGGCCTGCAGATCTTCAACTGCATCGCTCAGGCCGGTGAAGGAGGCGATTCGCGATATATCGACGCTTTCCACGTCGTGGAGACTCTGCGCCGCCAGAACCCACAAGCGTTTGATTTTCTATCGAGCACGCCGATGCATTATTTCGCTGTGGACGATGATGCGCACCTGACGACCATGGAGCCGATCATCAAGCTCGACCATGCCAGCAACGTCATCCAGTTCCGCCACAACGACTATGACCGCGCACCGCTGACGCATCTGTCATTTGATCAGGTCGACCAGTTCTACCGATACCACGGTGAGCTGATGCGCATCATGCGGGACCCCAAGATGGAGTTCCGCGTCAAGCTCGCCGTCGGAGACATGACCTTGGTGGACAACCACCGTGTGATGCACGGTCGCGACGCGTTCGAGGGTGGTGACCGCGCGCTCATTGGCTGCTACATCGGCCGCAACGAGTACGAGAGCCGTCTCCGCGTTCTCGGCATCATCTGAGCTTGTAGCAGACACCATACCTGGTATCCGATAGAGAAGACGAAATGGCTACACAATAATTATTGGCGCCACCAGAGTCACTCACGCGAGGGATTTTCAAATGGCTGGTTTGAAGTTGCGCGTTGACGGTGATGACGTCGTTCGTACTTAGTCGAGACAATGATTTTTAGCCCATGAGCAGCTCCCCGATATTTTCTGCAAGTGTGTGCTAGAGTCGACGCCCGAACCGCGATGCACGAGGCTAGCAAGCTCCTCCCGAGCCACGCGTCGGCGTCCACCGAGCATGGCGCGATCAAGCAGCCCGAGGGCTCGGCGCTCTCCTCTTACCTCGGCCTTGCGACCACGATGATGGGCGCCGTGATCCTCACACTGCCCGGCACGCTCGAAGCCGTGGGCCTCATCCCAGGTCTCTTCATCTTCGCGCTCGCTGGCTGGCTCACGTACCAGTCGTTCGAGATGATCTGCGCCGCGTGCGACGCCACGGGGCAGTACTCATACGAGTCGCTGAGCTCTCGACTCTTCGGCGCCGCCGGCGTCTGGACCGTGCGTGTGCTGACACTCGTGCTGCTCTTCGGCTCGGTGATCACGTACAACGTGATCGCCATGGATCTGTTCGAGCCGTTCCTGGTCGGCGTGCTGGCGCGTAACACCATCGGGCTCGTGTTCACCATCCTCGCGGTACCGCTCTGTCTCCCCGAGACCATCTACGAGCTGCGCTACGCCAATCTCATGGTCATCGTGTGCATTGTCTACATCCTCTTGGCGCTCGCCGTGCGCTCGTTCCAAGGCGGCAACCCAGAGGTGCCAGCCAACGCCACGACGCAGTTCACGTCCGAGCTCTCGGCCATCGCGTACGTGCTCCCAATCATCACGCTGAGCTTTGCCTGCCAGCTCAATGTGCCGCGCGCCTACTACGAACTCGCTGACCGCGTGGCCATGCGGCGAGTGCACCTCGCGCTCGTGGCCACGGGTCTCTTCACGTACGTCACGTTCGCCATGCTCGGCTACATTTGTTTCCACGGCCACCCGCCGAGCGATATTCTCACGGGCTTCAGCGCGGACGACACGCTCATCAACGGCGCGCGCATTTGTCTTGGCGTGAGTATGGTGCTCAAGACACCCATGACGTTCCAGCCGTTGCGCCAGACCGTCGAGCTCGTGACGCTCGGCCACGACCGCGAGTCGTTGCCCTTCCGTGCAGCGATCACCATCCTCTTTCTGTTTTCGGCGCACTTTTTGGCGATCGCGTCCAAGGACCTCGGCGTGGTCATGTCATTTATCGGTACGTTGGCCGGCAACATCCTCACCATCTCGGTGCCAGGCCTCTTCCTCTACGAGATCTCCAAGGGCTACTACTACTTTGACATGAGCCGTGGCGGAGAGTACTACTCCCGCCGCTTCTCCAGTGGCATCGCGTGGACTGGCGTCATCTTCTCGGTCCTCTCGCTGACGTACTTGACGTACGACGCCGTTGCCAACTGAGCCCTTCGATTGTTCTTTTTTGACAAGGTTTGAAAAAGGAGGAACAGAACTGTGTGGATATCAATATAGAGAGCCTATTCTCCTGGCGACTCAGTCGCGTTGAGCCTAGGAATAGCAAGGCTCGGCGTGCTCATTACTGTGTTGAAAATAGCAGCACGAACAAGACCCTTCAACCCACCACCACCATTATCTCCACGTACAGCGTCCTGACTCCAACCAGAGACCGACACCACCATGGACGGATGCATCGCACGCGGAGGTATCTCCCACGTGCTCTCGCAGGCACGAGCGTCGCTCAAGAACCCGTCTCGACCATATACGCCTCGCACGACAGGTAGGCCTCTGTCGTTAGGTCCACGTCATCCATTTCCACAGACTGAGGCCAGAGTTGCGCTGTAGGGCGAGCTCTTTTTCACGGAGATGACTACCGTCCTGGGTCGCGTCCAAGTTCTTCGTACGTGGATGAGTTGGACAGCAAGCCGCGCACTTCCACTGCCACATCTTCCACTGCTACAAACAGCGAGTCTAAACCCAGTGCGGTAGGCCCTCCACCCAAGGCACTACCCCCACGCCCAGCTCGTAAGACCACCGCCACACGCACGGCCGCGCCCTCTCCACCACTCAAGCTGACTCACACGCCAGCCCCACCCGCGTCCCATTCACCAGAGGTGGATGAAGAGGGTGACCAAGATCACTTCCACACGAAGGCATCAGTCATTAAGCTGTCCGACACCGACCACGAAGATGGAGAGGAAGAAGATGATCCGCTGGACGCATCGATAGATTTTCCGTCGGTGTTGGAGTTGGCCCTGGCGGCTAACTCGATCACGCGTCGCCTGGAAGAGTTGGCTGACCAACAATTGGACGCTGTGTCGACCACTTCGCTCGACAATCTCCACGAGCAGCTCACAGTGTTCGCATCACGCTCTGGATTGTACACCACCAATGGCGGCGAACAATCCACTTCAGCGTCCTCAGTTCTCACTCTGCGACATCAGATATTCCATTCACTCGCAGAGCTCGCAACAGGACCATGGCACACGTCAGCCAAGTGCCTCGTGTCGTTGGCGCCGACTCTCTTCGAGCTCTTCAACGTCGGAGACGCCGACACTGATGCCAAGCTCGTCGCGGTGGGCAAGGCACTGTTCGTTCTGAGCAAAGAGAGCATGAACGACGCCGCCTTCTGCGACATGCGCTACGTCGAGAGTGTGTTGGCGTTGATCGCCCGCGCCAACAGCAAGAAGTCCAAGGCAACCAAGGCGTCCAGCCCGATCAAGACGCTGATCTACGTGGCTGGCACGCTCAAGAACATTTCCAATAGCGACGACCGAATGGTCAAACTGTTGGCGACGAACGGGGGGATCACCATGCTAAGTGATGCGCTGCGGTGGCGCCAGGACAACGGCAGCAAGGAGATCGCACAGCTGCTGGTGCAGACCACGACGATCCTTCGAAACCTCTCGACCAGTAGGAGCTACCTGAAGCAGTTCACCCAGGCCAAGGTGGCTCCACGACTGTGTGAGCTGGTGGCACTGCCCTTCCTAGTTCACCAGGAGCTCATGGTGAATGTATCTCGCATCCTCGGCAAGCTGACGCTGCACGAAGCGCCCCGAGCTCAACTCAACCAAGACGTGGAAGGCTGCGTGGGCAATCTGCTGCGACTCGTGGACCCACGACGCAACAGCGTGCTGTGTTTCCAGCGAGACAAAGATCAAGACGCAGTGGCCACAAAGACCCAGGACGCCCTGCTCGTGCGGATGTACTTTGTTCTGGGTAATCTATGCGCTGGCAATGACCGCAACCGCCAGTTCATCGCCCACGAAGGTGACGCGCTGCCTGCGCTCATGGCAGCGCTGCAGAACTACGGGGAGTCATACTATGCGACTGAGGAGGAGGACGAACCACCAAGTGAGAGTGTGGCCGACGTGCTGGTGAAACTCGTGCGATTGCTGGCCAACATGGCGATCAACAGCGACGTTGGCGCGATGCTCAACGCCCAGGGCGACGCGCTCGCCGTGCTGCCGCGCGTGCTTCGCGTCGCACACGTCGCAGACGGCGGAGACCACGAAGAGCTCATGCTCAACATTGTCAGCTGTCTCACCAACTTATCGTACTACTGCACACCGACGAATGCGACGGCGTCGGCGCCGACAAAGTTGTTTATTGAGTCGCATCGGTTGGAGATCGCACGCCAACTGTCGGCGATTCTCTGGAACCAGAACGAGGAGGCAGTGCTGGAGGCCGCGCGTGCGTTTGGGAACCTCTCCAGGTTTTCAGACGTGCTCCAGTTCCTCGGCGACCACCAGATTCTGGATGGACTTGTGGTGCTTCTGGACCACAGCAGTCGGGAGATAGTGTACACTGTATGCGGTGTATTGATGAATGCTGCTTTGGATCCGGACGCCCGGATCCGGATCTGCGACGTGCGCCAGCTGCCTTCTGGATCCGGAGGCGAAGCCATTGACGCAAGAGCGTTACTCACAGGGATCCTCGCATCCGCTGGGACGGAGGACCTTGAGATGAGTTGCATCGCCGCCAAGGTGCTGTACAACCTGGTGCTGCCTACGAGCGACAGCGAGACCGCCAAGTTCATCAGCTCCAAGGAAGGCGAGGAGTTGAAGAAGACCGTGGCGTCAGTGCTGCGAGACCTCCAAGCTAACAGACGCGCGGAGGAGGAAGAAGATGAGCGTGAGGACCAAGATACGCTGTGGGAGGTGCTCTCGCAGCTCCAGCGCACGCTAGTAGTGAGCAGCTAAGCTAGTCCATGATGTTGATAGTCCATGATATTGATACACCCACGCCTATTATTTCATACCGCAGCCAAACAGCCGCTGGTTGAAGCCTTCTTTGGCCTTGTGCTGCTTGTCACGCAACACCACGACCGTGCAGCACACGTTACAGAGGCGGCCGTGGTCTTTCTCTTTCGTGGTGGCGACTGGCGCTGCACCCATCGCCGCCTTGACCTCGTTGGTTTTAGTGGAGCAATTCTTGCACACCACACGCCCACACAAGTTGCAGTCTTTGAACGACTCGAGCAGGCCCTTGGCGGCCTTGCACATCTTGCAGCAGCTACGGCTCGTGCTCAGTGGCGCCGACTGCGTGCCTTCTTTCATGAAGGAGATCAGCCGCACCAACACTTTGCGCGGCACGATATCACTGACCATCGCGCCACTCGAGTCTGGGATGTTAATCGACGCGCCGCCCGCCACCAGTGCACCGGCCGTCTTCACGAGGTTCTGCGCGATCGCCATGTGCAGATACGTGGTGGAGCCATCCACAAGTTCATGCAAAAGCAGTCCCTTCTTCACGAAGAGCTTGGCGATCGCAGGGTTATCCTCCCTCGCCGTGAGTAAGTGGGTCATCAGCGGCGTCTGGCCACGAATGTTCACCGCGTGGAGACTCGCGCCGATCGTAAACAACAGCTCCACCATCTCCGCGGCACATTCTTTCGTGGAACTGGCGGCGAAATGAAGCGCAGTGTTGGCGTGGCGGTCGCCAACGTTCACAAATTCGTTCACACGCGGCAGCTTGGCGAGCGCGCGAAGCACGTCCATGTGGCCCTTCTTGACCGCGATGTGGAGCGCTGTCTGCTGGTTCTTGCGGTCGCGGAGCTGCAAGATGCTGGTCGCAGACGAGGGCGTTGAGGAGCCAGTGGAAGATGACGACGAATTGCGCGGCAGCATGTGGTCGCTGGCGCCACTGGAGGAGCGCGCGGATGACGACGACGTGCTCGCCGAGCTGCCGCGGTCGTCCGCGTCGTGGACTTCCAGGTCGTAGCCGTGCTTCTGCAGCATCGCGATCATGATCTTGGTGGCCTTGTCCTCCATAGTGGTGATCGCAGTGTGATGAGAAAATTCGCCGGATTTAGAGGCCGCGCGCTGGAAACTGATTGAGATTGATGGATGGATAATCCCAAGGGCCACGCAATCGGTCAGTTTGTCCAGAGTTGTGGTCCTCAAGTCCGGAAGTCGAGAGGCGTTGGCGTTGAACTGGTCGTGCTGGCGGAGCTGAAGATCTGGGTGTGCCAATGAGCGAAGTCAGAAACGCACTGCGTCACCGTCACTCAAGAAGCACATGGGAAGAACCAGCGATAAGATTTCCAGGTGAGTGCAGAAAGCAGGAGGATGGGTGAGCGCCAGCGAACGAAAATTTCCGAGGAACGTACCCATCCAACAACGGAGGTTGAATCGATTGACAAAGGTTAAATTCATGAAACCTCTACTATCCCATAGTATTTTTGTCAAATTTTCAGCTGGAATCGAAGTTTTGAGGAAATTATCAGTTTCATTTACTGAAATCATCTTGCGACGCATCTCATTGGTGGCTGATCGCATTCGTACTTAATCGGAGTCGACCCCACTTGAAACAAGTGCCTTCCAAATCATGCCGTCGACGCTGTGGAAGGCGCCATCCGTAGACGCATGGGCGTCGACGTGGGCAAAGTATGAGGACGTGGTCAAGAGTCTGCAGGTATTAATACTACCGCCATCAGAGGCTATGAAGGAGAGTCTCTTTGACGTGTGTGGCTGTGCAGAAAGACAAGTTGGTGGAGCTCGATGCGTGGTTCCAGTCCGAGCTGCCGACGATTCTCCATGGACGAGACTCGACGCCACACATCACGCAAAAGGAAATGGTCAGGTTGATGGAGTGGAAGCTCAAGAAGGGCAAATGGTGCAGTAGCAGCAACCTTATGACAGTCGCGACAAGGCAAGGCGAACTGATCGACAAGAGTGTGTATGTACCTACTCCCTAGGCGCCCACAGCTCATGAAGTTTGTCACAAACTTGAATGAGAAGGAGGTCAAAGACGCGTCGACCAAGGCGCTCAAAGAACTCCAGAGCGGCCATGTCAAGGCAGCCGTGGAAGCTCTCAGCGCTCTCAAAGGCGTGCGTGAGATCTCATTCTCTGTGAGCGCGTACACAAGTCGATTGCTGATTGATTTCTATGTACTGTATGTACTGCATGCAGGTCGGACCAGCGACAGCGTCCGCCGTCTTGGCAGCCTACGATTCAAAGGTGCCATTCATGGGGGATGAAGCGCTGGAGGCGATCGCGCGCATCATCGGTGCACGCAAGTATACCCTATCTCATTACATGAGTTTCTACGAAGAGCTCACGAAGAAGGCGGCGTGGTTGAACGGCGAGGTGGCTAAGGACTCGACCGAATGGACGGCGCAACGCGTGCAGCTGTGTCTGTATGCGGAGGCGAATGGCGCCAAGGTAGTAGCACCAGTAAAGGCGGACGCTAAACTGCCGGCAAAGCGGAAGGCTCCATCTAAAGACGAAGAAGACGAGGACGCTGCCACTGTGGATGCACCACGCGAAACCTCTACCAGACGCACGCGCCGCAAGACGTGAAGACTTGCTGTTGGAAATGGCATGTGTCTAATATAACTCTAAGTGTACGTGACGACGACTACTCTACTCTATTCGGCCGAGGTCTGGCGTCGCGCGTGCTGCCAGATCACGGCCGAGACCGTGACGGCCAGCAGTAACACGAGCGCCAGTGTTGACGTGCTTGCCGAGGCAAATGGATCGAGATCAAACCAGCCAGTCGTAGCGCCTCGTCGCGATTTGCGCACGATCGCCGTGTGCGATTCCGATTGATCCAACCCGGAGGACTCCTGCGTGGTCAGGCTGGGTCGCCAGCCATCATCACTGCCACCGAGGCGCTCCAGCGAAAGACACAACTGCAGGTGGGCGCTGGAGAGACCCATGGGTTTGAGTTCGATCACACTCTGGCCCGTGCGTTCGTTGCGGAGCAGCTCCGCGGCCGTCACTTGGGTCGTCGCGACACGGAGAGAGCGGAAGAAGCCATAGTCCCACAGCGTGACCACCACTGGCGTGTGTGGGTCCGGCAGCTTGAGCAGGCGATGCTCGACAAAGTCATCTTCCTCGGATGGAGGGATCTCGACTTCGACGTTGCTCCACACCGGCAGCGTCTGCTTCTTGGCCACGTTGCTCTTCCACAGCAGCTCCCCGCTCTCCGACTCGACAGTGATGAACGCGTTCACCAACTTGCGTTTCCGGATGGGCGAGAGCTTGGTGAGCACCGCGATGCGGGTGATCACAGCACCACCGTTCATGTTCACTGAGTCGGTGGTGCTGCTCGAGGCCGTGCGGCTTGACCGACTCACGCTACTGCGTCGGCGACTCATGAGTGGCGCGTCGTCTTCGTCGCTGAGCGAGAGGCGATGCGGCAGCGTGGCCACGACTTTGACCATGTCCGACACACTTTTGGGCGGGCCGACATCATGTGGATTGCTCAGTCGTGTGTGCGTGAGACTCAAGATGACGCTGCTCTGCGGACTCCAGTCCACCACCTCCGAGTACAGCGGCTCTTTGAACACGAGTCCGTGTTCGTAGACAAACGCTGACTGCCACACACCCGACCGCGTTGGCGTGCCCTTGACATGCAACGCCGCACTGAGTTTGCTCATTCTGGAACCGACGAGGAACCCGAGCACGGCACTCACGCCTTCATACACGACGCCGTCGTACGTCGTGAGCTGGACGTCGCGATCGAGAAATGGCATGAGCATCGCGGCGTCGTTGAGCTTGAATGCGCGCGCAAAGTGGAGGTGGTTGCGCAGGAGCTGTTCGATTTCCAGCTTGGTTTCACTGGCGACGACGGTGTCCGCCGCTGGATCCAGCGCCGCCATCGACAGTTCCCGTGGAGGCGTGGACAGTGGCGGCAGCGTCTTGCGTGGACGCGAGGCGGAGCGCGGAGGAAACACGTCGGCGGCGCCCATGGGCACGGAGCCTTGTACGGATATTGTGTGTCGGATGGACCGGTGCTAGAATGCCCCCACCACCCTTTCGTCGGTGAAAGGTGACTGCACAGTCCCGACACTTTGGCAGTTAGACGCCGATTCCAGTTCCGTCCAGAGTTGGCGGTTGGGGGCGATGCTGCTACTGCCGGTGTTTTTGGTTGATGTCTGCCTGGCTCCGGACGAGGCGGGAGGTGACGCAGTTGTACCTGGAAGGTTAGTTCGCAACTGGATTGGGATAGGTTTGGTTTCCGTCGCCAGGGTTTACGCGCAGAATTGATTTTGTGCTGCCTGACATCAGTCAATCAAAGCCTCTCAAAAAAGGTTCGGGTGGGGATGAGTAGGGGAACGAGTAGGGTTGAGGTTTGAGCGAATCATACCACAGTTTATTTGGGCATGTCTGCTCAACCGTCGCCAAAGCAATCGTCATATTTCAGCACAATCTTTGGGAAATGCAAGACGTTGATGGCCTTGATTTGGTCAAAAATGGAGCGTAACAACCAACCAAATGAAGGCTACGCTCGAAGTACTACGTAGTATTGTGGCAATCCTTCTTTGTTCATGAATGAGTGCTGTCCGGAGTTTCAACAGAGTGAATCTGTTGCATCTGGGGATGCGAGTGTGGCATCCGATGATCGTGAACAGTGAAGAGCAATCAGATCTGACGCTGTGTTCATTCGGGAAAGTGGATGAGTGCAAATCTCATGGGAGTTTGGCTTTCGAAATCTCGACCTTCTTTCTATTCTTTATATCCTGACGTCGAAGTTCAAACGGCCCAACAACAACAAACATGTGACGAGCCAACCCATAACTTTAAAACCGAAAAATTGAGAATCACATTTCCCCCAGGCTGTTTGTAAGTCACACCCCAGACTCCGCCATTTGCTGCAGTCTTGAGGGCATCCACTCGCCATCCAAGGCTCCTCCACAATTTCCACTGCCTTCAGATGGTACGGTACTGAATGTGCAGCAGTGACAAGAGGAGGTGACGACGACGGGATGCTTGATGCCACGCAGCTGAAGCTGTGTTTGTGATCATTAAAATCACTTCGAGGCTGAGCGAGTGGGCCTATTAATAGGTCATTTTCTCGCCGAGAAGGCTCGCTGACAAAAATGGCTCCTCAATGGCGAGCGCGATGGCATCACGTGCAGCCATCTCCAGTGTAGCCATTCTCTCGCACGGCTACATACAGGGCGATCAGCGACTTCGTGATTCTGTGATGCCATGTCCGGTTGATTTTGTGATGTCCATGGATCAGAAGAGCTCCCAGATTTGGAAAATGCAACGATAACTGAAATTTGAGTTGGTATCGATTTTGTTACCAGCCGTTTCTTCCTAGGTTCATAACGGTGTCGATCCATTTTCACGAACAGCCAAGCAAAAAATGGTGCTCGAGGTTGATACGGAGCCGCTGCCGGCGGGCTGGGAGATTGTCATGTCCCGGTCCAAGAACATGCCCTACTACTTCCACGCCAAGTCCAATAAGGTCTACTGGGTCGACGACGAGCTCCCGCGCGGCTGGGCGCACCAGTTCGACGCGGACGGCCGCCGTTTCTACTTCCACATCAAAGACAAAGCCGCCACCACCAGCTACGACAAGCCCGTGCTCCGCAGGCAGCCCCATAGCCACAGCCCGCCACGGAGAGCATCGAGCGACAGTGTACCTTCTAAGAAGGCCAACTCGCTGATGGACTTGCTTTCCCCCGCCGACGATCCCCTGCCGTCGCCATCCAACAGCATCAATCACACCAACACCAACACGAACCGCATGTCGATCGCCAACGTTGTCGTGCCGCCCTCATTCGTTGGCGCCAAGCGCAGCTTTGAGCAGACCACGATCACCGCGGAAGCCGACCCGTCCGCCGCCGCCGATTTTTACAACCGCCTCAAGCGCAACGCCACCGCCGACCGCGCCGAGAGCCTGCTCTTCCACATGCGGTCGATGAACAACTGGGTCAAGTCCATCCTGATCAACGAGTACTCGAAGCGCGAGGACCGCGTGCTAGACCTGGCGTGTGGCAAAGGCGGCGACCTCATGAAGTGGGCCAAGCGCGGCATCCTCCAATACGTCGGCGCCGACATTGCGCAGAAATCGCTCGAGGACGCGGTGGACCGGTTCCTCTCGAATGTGCAGCACCGCGATCTCGAGGTCCAATTCGTGCAGGGCGATCTAGGCAAAGTGTCGCTGCTGCACGACCAGCTCCACTGCTGGACGCGCGAGCGTGGGTGGCACGAGGCCGTGCCCTTGTGCAGCGGCGACGGCTTCCACGTCGTGTCCATGCAGTTCTCCTTCCACTACATGTTTGGCGATGAACAGCGTGCCAACCAGTTCTTCCGCACGCTCCACGACGTGCTCCACGACGGCGGCATCGTTATCGCCACCACCGTCGACCCCAACAAGGTGCTCCACAAGTACTACTCAAGTCTGGGTACGGGGGGTAGTTTTTGTAGTGCCAATAGTCAATCGACGACTAACCACAAGGCAGATGTCCGCATCCTCGACGAACAGCAGCGAGAGGTGTGCACGATCCGGTTCGACGAGAGCATCAAGCACAAGCTGGCGGGGTACGACGCCGACCCGCAGGGCCAGTTCGGGTTACGGTACACGTTTACACTGCGCGACACGGACGAAGAGTCGGGTGGCGACAAGGCCGTGGACGCGCCCGAGTACCTGGTCCCGGACGACCTGCTGGATCGATTGCTCAAGGAGCACGGCTTCGAGCTGCTGCTCAAGCAAAATTTCCACCCGTTCATCACCAAGAACCTGGACAAGAACCGCACGCTGCTGGACAAGATGCACGTGCTCAACTTTGCCGGCTCGCTCTCGGATGCCGAGTGGGAAATCGCCGGATTGTATCAAGTGCTCGCGTTCAAAAAGGCATACTAACGACGGTGCACCTCACTGCGTCGCGTACTTGGAGATGTAGCCGCAATCGCCTCGTGTCCCGTGGTTGCCCGCACCGTCCGAGCTCAGAAAGTAGTTGAAGCACTTGCACGCGCCCGTGGCACGGTCTACCGTTCCATCCAACCGCAGTACCGATACCGTTAATATGAGAGGCCTGGTGTCCTCGCTCTAATCCAAACAAACAAAAACTCACCGCAAATGCCTCGCGCGGAGCACTCGATGTTGGCCTTGGTGCCCTTTTGCGTCTCGTCGACGGTCGCGGTCGCCGTGCTGCTCGTCAGTGTCAGTGCAGCCGTCGTCGCCGTCAGCATGGGTAGGTCGCCCTGCTCGTACGTGAACTCGATGGTCGTGTCTACATACAACGACCAAGTCAACGACGTGACCCCGGTCCTACCTACGGTTGATCCCCACACACTCACCGACAGCCGCGGTATCACCACAGATTGTGGCGCCACCCGATCCCACGGTCACCCTGAAGATGGAGCTGAGCTTCTCCAACGCGGCCTTGAGTGTCGCGTCCGTCGCGTCGAATGCGATCGCCACCGTCGTCTGCGTGCGGAAGGTGAGTCGTAGCGAGCCGCCGTCCGCGTGGCACCTCAGTGTCTGCACTTCGTTCACCTTGTCTTCCTCGTACGGGTCGGCGCCTGTAGGACAGAAGCGGTCACTGCAGTCGTACCCGCCCAGCTCGCCAAACGCGTCGGCGTATGGACCCATGTAATACCCTTCGCTGCACTCGCACCCCTGCAGTTTGTCGGCGTCCCAGGTCGCCGGCACGTTGATCGTATTGCCATACGTGACACTGAGCGCGTCACCACTCGACGTCGTCGCCGTCAGCGCGAGCTGCTTCATGGTCTTGCAGCTACCGTGGCCACTGCACACAGCACCAGTGGACGAGGTCGGGCATCGTAGCACGTCGCAGGCCGAGCCGGTGAACGGCGCCTGGCAAGTGCACAGGCCCGTCTTGATGTCGCACGTGCCACGGTTCGAACACTGGACCAGCGCATGTGCCGTCTCCGGGGCAGTGGCGCCGTCGAACCACGCAGCACCCACAGGACACGTCCGCTGGGTGCAGTCAGGGCCAGTGAAGCCAGCGATGCACGTGCACTGGAAGAGCGGCGCATTGCTGCATGAACCCTTGCCGTCACATAAGCCGTTCGATGTGATCGGACACGCGACGGAGGACAGGAACCCGCAGTCGCCTCGCCCTCCGACGCCACCAGTGCCGTCCGAGCTAGAAAACCCCACGAGACACGAACACACGCCCGTGTTGAAGTCACAGTTGCCGCGGTTCGAGCAGTAGGCCTCCTCCCGCGTGCCATCGACGGAGGCAGCCTGGCCGTCGTAGAGTGCCTGCGCAGTGTCGGCTGCGACTTCCACCACCGGTGGCAACTTGGTGGCGTCGGTACTGGCCACGAGTCGGTTCTGGAGCCGCAGAGGCGGCAGGTTGCCTGGGTTGTGGGTGAACGTGATGGACGTGGTGGCACCGTCGGCATCGCAGATCGTGGTGCCGCTGTTGGAGATGGTGACCGTGACTTGTTCAATACTGTCCAGCGCCTCGAGGGCTTGCTTGAGCGATGCTGCCGTCTCGGTAGGCGACAGGTTGCGTGTCGTGCGGCGGCGAAACGTGAGCGCGAACGTGCCGCTGCAGTCGTCGCAGAGACAGCTGAGGTGCTGCACCTCGTCGGCGGTGAGCGTGGTGGTCACTGGATCATCGCCCTTGGGGCACTCACGCTGGGAGCAGTCCCAGCCGGTGAAGCCAGGGTCGCACTGGCAGCCAAAGATATTATCGGCGTCCCACTGCGTGTAGGTCGTGGCCACGAAAAAGTTGGTGTCGTCCTGCAGCGCTGCGGCGTCACGCATCGAGATGCACCGGCCATTGTTGCACGACGGGCAGCTCATGCGCTCGCAGGCCGGGCCTTCAAAGCCCGCCGCGCATTTACACGTGCCCGTGGTGCGGTCGCACGTGCCCATGTTGGAGCACTCGGCCAGCTCATGCGCTGTGTCCGTGGCTGTGGCCACGTCCACCCATGCCGTGCCCTCCGGACACATCAGCCACTTGCATGAGACGCCGACGTAACCTGGAAAGCACTGGCACCGACCGGTGCTGAGGTCACACGCGCCGTGGCCAGAGCACGAGCCATCACAGCTAAACGCCGAGCACGAATGGAAGAAGAGAAGCACGAGAAGGAGGAGGTAGCACCTCGTCATGATCCAATGGAGTCGTATCCCTCCAAACCGTTGTCTACAGCGGTCTAGGAATACACGGAGAGGATGAAGCGACGACGCTACAGCACGTAGTGACTGGGACTGGGTCGTTGGCATGAAACGACCATCATGTAACGGAGCGTTTTCCTCACCCAAGTCATCAGTTGCAGTCACTCACCCACACAGACAGACAAGAGCAGCAGACAAGCAGGCATCATGACGACGGCGCTGGTCGACTTGGCGCCCGTGCTGGTGCTGGAGAAGGAGAACTACGTGCTGCGCGAGGAGAACCGGCACTTGCACAGCCAGGTTCACGAGCTGATGGCCTGGAAGGAGCGCGCGGTCAAGCAACTGGTGACGCTGGGCGCCAAGCGGCAGCGTGCTCAGTGTGATGTGCAGTACGCGGCGTCACTACAGCGGCAGCTCGCCGAGGTCGAGAAGTCGCTGCAGGAGCGAAGCACGTTAGAGCACAGCAACCAGTTGCTGGAAGAGACGGAGACCGAGCTCCAGCGGCAGGTAGACGAGCTGCAGACCGACAAGCAGGCGCTAGCCAAGCAAGTGGGCGAGTGGCGAGCCAAGGAGCAGGCTGCCCGCGAGCAGCTACAGCACATGGCCGACGAATTCCGTGTCCACCTCGAGCAGCTCGTCGCGATGCGAGAGCAGATTGATGGTGACTCGAGGACGCCCACGATACAGGAAGAAGAAAGACAGGACGAACAGCAGCAGCCTGATGAAGAGCTGACCAACAGTGGCGACTGTGAGAAGACTGAACAGCGAGTCGATGACCCTGCGGTGCTGGTGAGTCTTTTGCGGCGAATGTGACCAGGCTGGGCTGCGGTTGACCCCTGATTGTGGTGCGTGTAGATTGCAGGGCTCGGTGCCGTCTCGTTCAAGTGTCTACGGTGGTTCCAGCAGCACGTAGCACAGTCGTTCGCCACGGTGCAGGAGAAGGCAGCGCTGTACGAGGCGCAGCACGCTGAACTGCTGCAGCTGCGGTCACGGGTGCACGCGATTCGCCAGGACGTCGATGTGAGTGTGGCCAAGGAGAAACAGCAGGCGCAGCAGCTCGTGCGCATACAGAGCGACAAGATGCAGCTCGAGATGGAGGTCCAGAAGCTGCGTGTGCTCCACTCCCAGCAGTCCAAGGGCCACTCGCAGATGAGCGACCACGTGCGGCTGCTGGTCACGGAAGTAAGGCAATACCTGCGACTTGTGCGCGCTGAGATCAAGAAAAAGTTTGGCTACGTGCCCGAAGCGATCACGCACGCTGACTCGTGGACGCGGATCGTGGACGCAATGGATGTGCTCGAGCGGCAGCTCCGCATCTCATCCTCGCGATGACGCTGTGACGACCTGACACGCATATAAACACGATTATGGAAGAGCGTAATCATGATTATGCCATGCTTCGTCGTGTTAGGATGTGAAGGTGGAAATCTATGCATGGGGACGGGCCGTACTGTAGGATCCCGAGGACGCTGTGGTTCGTTAGGGCAAGCGCCCTAGCCCAGCACGCGCTTCTGCATGTCGTGCAAGTCGCGACGTTCCTGGAACGTGATCTCATGGAACCAGTGAACCATGGACTCGTCCACATGTGGGTGCTTCTGTAGGTACACCGTGGCGACTTTGCCCAAGGCGTTCATGTCTGTGAGCTGACGGACAAGTGGTGCAACGATGTGACGGCTCACGGTAGCGGCGAGTCGACCCAGCTCCACTAGCGAGGCACTGGTGGCGTCCGCGTTGAGACTAGCATCCCGACTTTTGATATTCTCCAGCGCCTTCCCACTGATGCCGTATCCGGTGGACACAGTTTCGAAACGGCTCGTTGGGGTGAGTTTTGGGCAGCGTGGAATTTCTAAACAATGAACGAACCATTCATTCATGGCCAGCGATACGTGATTGATCTTTGTGTCAGGTCCAAGATAGAGAGGCGACGGCTGATCCGGCTCATAGCCACTTGTGACTTACACCCAATCGGCGGTCACACACACTTAGCTTTAGCGCAGGGAACCGCTTGCAGCGGGCGAGATTGTTCTTGGAGGGGGGGAATCCCGAAGTGTATTGACTGGAGAAGGAAACTTCTCTCCTCCTTATTATATCTTTCAATGTTGTACGTAGTACCGTAAAACCTCTCTTGGAGGAAACCGGTTCTGGTGAAAACCTGCTATCCAGGGGAAAACACCAGAATGTGAGACTTGTGAGGGCAGCTACTCCACTCAACCCACAATTGCCTCACTAGTGGAGAACCGCTGCCACATCCCAGTTCAGTCAACTGGTTGGCTTGGACAAAA
>JAADXF010000166.1:0-35011 GCA_023337575.1 Pythium chondricola
GGAGTACGAATTCTACAGTTTTGATTGCAGAAATGTATTCACCAGCATTGATTACACACCCTCTCCAACTGCTAGTTCACAAATCGAATCGGAAGAGACCGATACCCCCTGCGTCTATAGCATTGGCCAGGACTGTACTAGATGTAGATGAAGTGAAAAATATGGCTTTATATTAATTTTACAATCGCTTTTTTTAAAAAGCGTTTTAAGAAAACGGGTGAATTCAGATCCACTTGTACGGGAAAATGGTACCACACCTATTCATCCTCACAGTGTCGCTATGGATCCATTCATGAGAACAGCAATATCGATTTGAAAGGGGTATGTGTATTTAGACTCGTCGTTGCATTGCGTCCTTTGCGCTGATTGGTCCATTGCTTTAGCTGAAGTTTCGCGATGTCTCACGGTGAACTCTCACCTGACTCAAAGGAGTCGGTCAAAATCCGTTGGCCAGCTGGCGGCATCCATGTGTGTTGGAGTGAGGAAGGTCTGCGGCAGATGCCATGGCCGAAGCCCACGCAAGTTGTGTGACGCAACAGACTCCAAACCCAGTGGCAATCAACTCGATCGACCGATCACACCTTCCCCCTCTCGCGTCAAAGCAAATCGACCAAACCGCGTTTAGACCGCACCGACCCACTCTGTCTCCTCCCGAGTCCCTCCCCTCGCTGTCTGTCTCCCGCAGAAGTTAACCATTCGAGAGGTAGCACGTCGAGGATGCAGCCATCGCAGCGCAGCAACGCGCCGAGCTCGATGCTCGACTCGCCGGGCGAGATGAAATCGCCGTCGCAGGCGCGGTTCTTCACGCTCAGCGCGGACGAGCACAAGCCGTCCATGGTCGCGACACCGTTCGTGTACGGCACGCCCATCAAGAAGAACTACAAGCGGTGGCCGTTCGTGGTCGTCGGCCTGAGTGCTGCGGTCGTGCTCTTCGCCTACATCTACAACCAGCTGCCCGAGTATCGCTTGGGGCTGCGCTACGAGCTGTACAAGCTGCTCGGCAGCAGAGTGGAAGCGGGCGCGTGGGTGGGCGGCAACCGCGAGGTCGTCGAGTTTGTCTTCCTGTTCTTGTTTGTCGCGATGCCCACGATCGTCGGCGGCGTCGCGCTCGCACTTGGCAACGCGCTGCCGCCTGTGCCCACGGGCATCCACCGCTCCATCTCGCGCTTCCTCAAGCGCAAGATCCTCGTCGGTCGCATCAACCTGTCGTACGCCGAGGGCATGATCACGCTGCTCTTCCTAGGACTCAATGCGATCTGGTTTTCCGCCATTTTCGGCCGCAAATTCGCCGAATTGGAAGAGAGCGGTGCCGCCGACGCGGACGGTACGTTCCGACTGGTCGGCTATGCGTTCGGGTTCAACGCCGTGCTCTGTTTCTCTCTATTGATTCTGCCCGCGACGCGCAACTGCTTCTGGATGCTGTCCATGGGCATCGACTACTCGCACGCCATCAAGTACCACCGCTGGATCGGGTTCCTCACCGTCTTCGTCGTCTTGGCGCACGCGATCCCGTACTACAAGGACTGGTTCGCCGCGGGCAGGTTTGTCGAGAACGGGCTGCCGTGCATCGGCTGTGACTACGGTGAGCCGGCCAACCGCAAGCGCCTCCAGAATTTCTTTGGCCAGCTTGCGTTCTTCTCGTGCATGATCATGGGCGTGACGTCGCTCAACCCGGTGCGTCGCCGCTACTACGAGCTCTTCTACTACACGCACCACCTCTTCATCATCGTGCTCATCGCCATGTGTCTCCACTTCTCCGGGTTCGTCATCTGGATGTACCCGGGCGTGTGTCTGTACATGATGCACCGCATCCTCGCGCGCAGTCAGGGTGGCGTGCCGTGTGAAGTCGTGGACATGGAAGCCATCCCTGGTGAGATCACGCGGCTCGTGTTCCGTCGCAGTTCGGGCAAGTCCGGCCACTACCACGCCGGCCAGTTTGTGTACCTGCGTGTCCCGCTGCTCTCGCAGACCCAGTGGCATCCGTTCAGTATCAGCTCGTCGCCCATCGAGTACGAAGATACCTTCACCGTCCACGTCAAGGCGATCGGTAACTTTACCAAGGAGCTCTTCGCCGTGGCGATCCAAGCACGGGAGGAGCGCAAGGTGCCGCTGATCTATGTGGACGGCTACTACGGCAAGATGTCGGACGACTTCCAGCACTACCCGGTGCTTGTGTTTGTCGCCGGCGGTATCGGGGCGACCCCGATCATCAGTATGGTCGGCAAGATCCTCGACTGCATGCGCAACAACGACCCGGTGATGAAGGATACCGTGGTCTACTGGCACTGGACGTCGCGGGAGATCGGTATCTACCACGAGTTTGAGCCATTGCTTGATGCGATCCAGCAATTCGACCCGGAGCAGACGCGCTTCAAGGTTCGGCTGTGCTTCACCGGTGACCAGCACCTTGGCGGTGTTGACATCCCACAGGGTATCACGCTCAAGCCCATGGACGACACGAGCATGGTGCCCACGCGTCCGTTCTACCAGTCCTCTCGCTCGGCCACGTTCCAGATGCTGCTCTTCTTCGTCATCTTCACGTCCAGCTTTGTCGCGCTCTTCGTCATGCGGCTCAACTACCCGCTGCTCGGGGAGAACCGCTGGAACCAGCACATGTGGCCACTGCAGCGCTTCATGGAGCTCGTGGTGATGCTGGCCGGTGCGGCACTTGGCTGGTTCGTCGCCATGGCCGAGCCCAAGCCGCGCGCCATGAGCCGCGTCGACAAGACGGGCATGATGGAGGGCCACAACTTTGGCATGCCCAAACGGGAGAGCGAGCGCAGCTCCAACTACTCGCACACGCTGTCGTTTGACGGCCAGGAAGTGCAGTTCAACCACCCGGTGAGCCGCTCGCGGTTGAACGTCAAGGAGTTGATGGGCGAAGTGGTCAAGGAGCAGTCCCACAACTTTGCCATCAACGTCACGGGCATCGGCACGTGGGTCTCCGGGCCGATGGGTCTCATCCACGCCGTGGAGCACGAAGCCGCCAACTTTGCCGGCATCTTTGACGTCCACTACGAAGAGTTTGAGATGTAAATACTGGTAGTTTAGGTGCTTTGTTGGCAGTGGTCCTGTAGCTCCGGGTGTAGGTGTGTGGATGTGGTCAATCGTACTACTAATACTACTTTGTATTCCTTGCTCGATGCACGCGTTGCTTCACTAGTCATAGTACCGGTATTACTAGTATACGACAAAATCGTCCTGTAGTAGTACAGTCAGCATGTTCGACCGGGTCGCAGTGTGACGTCGTGTTGGAGAAAAGGCCCTCTTCGTATTCATTAACTCGGTGGATTAATGAACGAGACAATCTACACGCGGCTTGGGTAGAGCATGACGCGCACGCTGTTCGAGATACCCTCGGCAGGGAGGTTCTTGGCGAACTTGGCACGGACGATGCCGTTGTTACCGTGGGCGCGGCAGACCTTGCCCCAGATCACGCGGAACTTGGTGCCGTTCTTGGCCGACTTGCCCTTGTAGATGTACGCGATCTTCTTACCGAGGTAGAAGTCCACATCCTTCTTGTCCTGGAGACCCTGGATCTTGATGAGGGCGGTGTGCGAGTGCTGGTTCGTGAACGAACTGGAGACCGCGACAAAATCACACGTCAGTGTTGGTGACCTCCTAGACAAGCGAACGCGTACCCAGGACTCACCGCTTGTAGCCCACGAACACACCCTTCACGTAGAGACGAGTTGGCTGACCCGAAGAAGCGACCATTTTTCTAACGCAAGCTCTGTTGGAAAAGACAAACAGAAAACACCGTCAGTGATCTCGTTGCGTTGCTGTCGCCACCGCTGTCGCCTTGCTCTCCCTCGCTCTCTCTCTCCCCTGCCGTTCGCTGGCTGCTCGTTGTCTCCACACCCTCGTGAGCATGACGATCCACTCGGTCACTACGCTACTATAGCAAGTCGAAGCGCCAGTCGCATACCAACACGATCGCTGCTGTTATGAACGCTCGCACGAGCCCGGTGCCTGTCTCGATACGTCGATCGTGAGTCGCGTCGAAGTCGGTCGTCTATCTCTCTCTCTCAATGGATGAAGTATGGGCGACGCATCCGACACACAGCGCATCGAAGCTCCGACGTGGTGGTGTCGGTCGTCAGGAGGCGTCAGCGGAGGGGGAGGGAGGGAGGGGCGCGGCGCGGTGCATTCACGAGCTCCAGGCACGTACCAGTCGATTGAATAGAACGAGCGAGGGACTGAAGGGCAATTGCGATGCCGAGTGCTTCACCAGCCAGGCACAATTGACCCAATCGGTTGGCTCCTGGGCCAACAGCGCTACCTTTGACATTTGATACCTCCAACAGTGGATATTTGATCACGATTGTTGACTTCCAGCTGGTAATTTTCTGATCACAAAGGGAGACAAGAACCTTGAATAATAGATATTCACGCGAATACGAAATACAAGTCATCTCAAATGGAGTGGACCACACCACTTCAACAGCAAATCGATTATTTCAAATCTAGCCATTCTAAAGTGTAGCCATCGATCATCTGCGTCGCTCATCGGAGTGGTTACGAGGCGCAGACCCCTTCTTGAACGAGCTTCCTGGGCGACTGCGGTCGGACGAACGACTGGAGCGCACTGGAGAGCGAGAGCGGTGGCCTTCGGCTGCACCGTCGCCACTGAACGATCGTGGGCGACGAGCGGTTCGTGGATGAGTCGCATGGTCTTCGTGACCATCAGCCGACGCACTGCGACGACGCCCTTCACGATCGGCGGGAGCTTCAGAGCGTGTCTTAGGCACAGCTGAGCCACGGTAGCGTGCATCTCCAGGACGGGATGGCTCCAGGCCAGGCGTGCCGAACAAACCCATCTTCTTCAAGATGGGCAGGTCCAGCTTGGGCGTCTCCTCAAGACCAATCGATTGGCTGTAGCCTTCCGCGAGCTGCACCAGACGCACTTTATCCAGGCCGAGACGCTTTAGGTTGGAGTTGTAGAATCCAATCCACGCCTGGTACGATTGCTTGGCTGACTTTTCCAGCTCGCTGTTGGCTCGGATCTCCGCGAGAGTCTGCGTGGTGGCGCTCTCCCAGTCGCTCATGTTCGGAACACTCTCCAGCTTCTTCAGCGGCAGATCCTTCAACTCGTTGAGCAGTGGCTTCTCGAAATCTGCCAACACAAGGATGCCGTGGCCCTCCGAGCCACCACGCGCCGTGCGGCCCAGGCGATGGATGTACTGATCGCGGTCCGTCAAGCCCACTTGCACCACGAGCGTCACGTCAGGGTAGTCCACACCACGCGCCGATACATCGGACGAGAAGAGCATCACGCGCTTCGACTTGCGGAATGTATCGGCAGTCTTAGTACGCACGGCTTGGCTCTTGCGCGAGTGCATCTCTAGCGTGCCTTTGAACCCAGACTGTGCGAAAAGCTGTGCCATGAACTGAGCGGCACGCGCCGTGGGGAAGAAGACCATGACCTTGTACTGTTGCGGGTGCTGCTCAATGTGCGATCGAATGAGGCTCTCCATCGTCTTGATCACATCGTCGGCTGGGCACACGACGTACTCTTGCTTGACCTGGGCGTTGGTTTGGTGGTCATCTTCCGAGACAGTGTTGACCAGCTCGTACTCCTTGCGTAGTGCCAGCTTGGTCAGCTCCTGCGTGGACTTGGGCAGCGTCGCACTGAAGAGCAGTGTCTGCCTCTCGGCTGGCACACTGTTGAGGATCTTCATAATCTCAGTGCGGAAGCCCATGTCAAGCAGTCGATCTGCTTCGTCCAGCACCAGCACCTGCAGCTTGCGCAGCATGCGCTTGATGTGCGCCGAGTCCTGGCTGAGATGGTCAAGCAGCCGTCCAGGCGTGGCGACCAGAATATCCACGGGCTTGGGGCCCTTGAGCACCGCCGTGTCCTTGTTCACCGACGTGCCACCGACGAAACACGCCACATGGAGATCGTGAAACTGGCCAATCTTGCGCGCCTCGGTCGCGATCTGTAGCGCGAGCTCGCGCGTCGGCGAGATCACCAGCATCGGCACCGAGTTGGGCGTATTGTCGAGCCCAAGACTCACCATGCGCTCGATCGCCGGCAGTAGAAACGCCATGGTCTTGCCGTTACCAGTCTTGGCCTTGGAGAGCACGTCCTTTCCCTCCCAGATGGGCGCAAAGGTCTTTTGCTGCACGTCCGTCATGTACTCGTACTTGAGCTCCTGGTGGATTGCACGCTTGGAGTTTTCGGTGATGGCCAAGTGGTCGAACCGCGTCTTCGTCAGGTGGCCTTGCGTGGAGAAGGCGACGCCCTGCTGGATGGAGGCAACAGCAGCATGGTGCGTCTGATGGAGACGCGCGCCAGCACGGAGCACCGACGAGAGGCGCAGCATCTTCTTTCTTGTGTCAACGTCTTGTTTCGTGACTGGAGCTGTTGTGTTGGGTTCGACACACAACCAACCGCTGCTTCAACAACATTGGCATCCGTACGCGCAACATTCAAGCAACATACAAGGCAATGAAAACTACCTCGTCACAGATTGAACATATCGACTTGGTCCTCGTCCTCCGCTTGTGCACTCTCACTGGCTAACACACTGTCCTGGTGCTTTGCGTCATCGACACTTGAGCTTGAACTCTGCCTGGTTTGCTCCTGCTCGCTTAGCACGGTTCTCGCCAAGTCCCACTTCCACCGGAAGCAGATTACCGTCGCGGTCAGGTTGTCACCACTCCCTCGCTTGTATGCCTCCTTCACCACAGCATTGGCAGCTTCTTTGGGCAATTCAAAGTGACGCAGAGCGATATCAATCGCTTCCTGGCTGGTCATGACGTCCCAAATGCCGTCAGTGGCCAGTACCACCAGCAGATCCTCGTCCTTGATCGGGAACGCCTTGATCTCGGGTTCACTGGACACACATGCAGTTGGGATCTTGAGTGATCGGTCCCCAAATGCACGTGACACAGCGAGGTAGGTTGTCAAGGCCGGGGTCTCAAGGCCAAGACCAGCACCAGCAGACGAATGCACGCGATGGATGCCGTTGATTTCACTGACGAAACCACCCGCCTGGGCGATTCGTTGCAGCTCGTCGGGCAGGTTTGGCTTGTGGTCACGTGTGAGCTCCACCGCCTTACCACGTCGACTGAGAACAGCACGGGAGTCGCCCAAGTTGACTGTATACAAGCTCAGTTGTGAGCGCACTGAGGCCACGAACCAAACCATTACTGCAGTTGAGCCGTCGTTGATAGTGTGCTTCTGAAGAATCTGGGCGTCCGTGGTGTGGAATCCCTTCAGTATCGCTTTGCGAACGGGCACACTGCACTGTGAGAGCTCCTCGCGGAGCGTCGTAACGCGTTGATTGTGTGCTGTCTTGATACTCTCGATCTCGGTATCCACCTCGTTGATGGTCTTGGACAATTGAGCCACTACCACCTGCATTTCACCCGTAGAGGGCCCTGAGCTTGGTACCAGCTCTGAGACTTGCAGCTGTTGTTCGACAAGCGTGGTTTGTTGTGTTTCCAGCTCGTGCAACCGATCCTGCTCGCGGTGGCACGTGGATCGAATCGTCGCGATCGTCGCGATGCGCTTCGAGCCGATGTGCTGTTGGATCTCATTGCTGATGTTATTGATCAGATGACGAACGAGATACTCCGCCGTGGCAGTGCCGCCGTGGCCATCGAAGACGCAGAAGACGGGACCAGGGAAGGCAGCCAGCAAGTTCACGTGGCGGTCTTCATTCGAGTCTTTGAGGCCACAGAATGACTCGGTTGCGAACCCGAGACCATCGACCTCGAGCGCGGCTCGATGGCGCTTGGTAGGAGGCTGAATTTCGTCCGACGCAGCGCTCTCGGCCGGGATTAACGGCGGCGACGTGCTCGCATTGGCATGCACAGCTTCGTGGCTACGCTTGGTCATTTCCACAATTCCATGAACCAACTGTGTATTTGATTGGATATAATGTCTTTTCGTCCTATTTTTGACCAATCAGCTGAACTTGTAGCCCCCCAGAGCCAAGGTCGCACAGCAGCGGACAGATCCTACGACATGAGAATGTGAGTATGGAGCTCTTCGTTACCGGTATGCATGGCCACAAGCAGCGTACGTAGTGTCAGGGTGAGTCTGAGACCAGTGAAGCCACAGTTTTTCGACGTTGTCGAGCGTAGACTGGTGAAGGGCGAGCAGGAAGATCGCATCATAGCCACCCGCTCCAGGGACACCAGCGAACAACACGCCTGGGACAGCCATAGTGGCATCAAGGAGCTCTGTCTGCTCAGGGGGTTCGATGGGGACACCGGCTAACTCGCCCATTCGCCTAGAAAACGGTGGTGGTGAGTTATAATTCTAGGGCTTAGGGTTTAGTAGTCGTCCGAGGGAGAGATCATGTACCTGAACGAGCATCGAACCTTCGCGTAGGCAGCACGCAGTTCGACGAGTACAGTGCCGACCTCATTGTTGATTTGGATCCACTAGGGTAGCCAAAGGAGATTGGTCAATGACCTGAGTCCGACAGTATTCACGATTGAACTTTGCATCTGTACCTTGTCTGAGGATGCTTCCGCGAGGTTCGCACACACTTGATTGAAATGACCGCTGTCGGCTCGGTTGAGTTCGTGCAAGCGTTCAAACAAGTGCTCCACAGCCGTATTGTGAGTATGGAGAGAGCTGATGATACGTTGAGTCTCCTCTGGTCTCGATTTCTGCCACTGGATGACTTGCTTCACCATCGAAACGGTTGCGCTGCCCGATGATACGTCGCCCATCAATAGGTGGAAGTACGTAGGCACTGTGAATGGGACCTAGTCAACACATATAACACCGCGTCAGTGGAGCGACGAGTGGGTGAAGACTGTGGCGGAATATGCTACCACTCGTCTAGTACGCGTCCAGCTCAACTGGTCGCGGACGCAACTCGCAATCGTTATGGGGTCGAGTTGGTCTGGTGTCGTGAACGACGCCAGCAAGGATGATGGGAAGCGTGTGTAGCGCTGAGAACCATAGCAAGCTGCAGACACATCGAAACCGCTTCCAACCTGCAGACGATGTGAGGAAGGGGGTCACACAGAACACACACGCATAGTTCACACAACGAACCTTGCGCTGCACGAAGCAGTGGCTGAGTTGCGCGAGGTTATGGATCACATCAAGCCGAGAGGCCTCGTCTACCACGCCAAAAAAGTGCACGATTGCCGCGACAAGCGACGTGATGAGCGCTGCAGAGCTGCCGAGACCTGTCTTGGCGATCGCCTCCTTCCCGTCCACAACTGCCAAATCGAATGGCTGAGTTAGAGTGTACTATGATGTTATCGACTCTTTGGAACCCACCATTCTTGAGCGGGGGAAGGAACTCGGGCAACTCTTGCAAGTGACGTCTTGTGAGGCTCTTGCCTCGTTGCTGAAGCTGAGGTTGACAATCCGTCTGGTCAGTTGCAGTGAGCAGGTCATGATTGGTAAGCTATAGTGACTCACCCGGCTCGCTTGCGAGTAGAACGCGTTGTCTGCTTGCAGCAGAACCCGCAACATTTGGCTCTTTGCTTTCAGATCGTCATACACCGCAAGAAACCGCTGTCGATCGAGCCCCAGCACGCCATTGAGCGCACACAGCAGCGTTTCTTCGATGTATGCATTTCGATCCGAGGTCGATCTGCAATGGAGACCACTTCTCATCAGTCCGCGTGATGAATGCGCTAGCAAGCTGGACGAGCGTACTGAATAACAAGTGCCAATCGACCACTGGCGCCCATGCTGCAGCTGGCCCGGATAATCTGCCCAAACTGTGGGCTTTCAACCTCCAAATGGAGCTCTGTCGCATCGGTCTCTTGATGGTTTTCCTTGATACCTCCACGACTGATGGTCGTGTGGAAGCGCGCAGAAGTGGAGAGCACCAAACCCGCGTACGCTACCTCCAAGATGAGGTAGCCACCGGTTAGAAGCACCTTACCCGGCGCCGACACACGAAGACCATCAGCAGCGTGATGGTCTTGCATCTTTGCTTGTTGCCGTCACAAACCGAGTGTCACAATATCGGGGTATGTTTGAATCTGCAAGTGTGAAATTTATGTGAGATTACCGCTATTTTAGACTGCATATTTCGCAAAAGGAGCATTCAAAACCTCTCTTTGGGGGAAAAACCGCATTAGAATTAGGGCGCGAAGGGAAAGCAACCAACGGAAACCAGCGGAAACACAGGATGGCGACAGGCGGCCCTCCGATGAACATGGGCGGCGGCGGCGCAAACGCCAGCGCGATGGCGACCGCCGTCGCAGCAGCGAGGCTGGCAAGGGCACCGAATTCCCTCGGTCTGCAGCCCACTAGCACGGGCATCCAGGTAATACTAAATCCGTCACAATCCAACTGGCTTTCCGTCGTATCTTGCTCATACTGGTGCGATTTCCACGCAGATCGGACACGCAAACGGCTCGACGACGCAGCTCCAGCAGCGCGCAGCGGCAGCAGCGCAGTATCTTAACAGCGGCCAGCGCAAGCCCACGTATTTGGACGTCCAAATCATGCTGGAAAAGAACGACGCGGCCCTGCGCGCCTGGTCCTATCTGCATACGCAGCAGCGTACGTACACACAGATGCGACCGAGACGCCGTGAGCCAACTGGCTGATAAGGTGACTAATTCGCATGTTGATTTCTATGGTAGCGGCCAAGCATTTGGTGGCCGAACACCGCCTATGGGCGCAGAAATGCCAAGCTCTACGCCAACAGATTGGCGTGCGGCTCGAAGTGTTGGCGTCGCTGGCGGACAAGCAAATCGCACGAGACGACAGCAGTGCCAAGAGCTCGCTGGCTGCTGCCACAACCACGGCTACACCAGGCGCTGCTGCGGCGGCGGTCTCCAATAATTCGACGGCGACAGCGGCGGCGGTTCAACAGAAGAAACCCATCGCAGCAGCACGGCCCAAGACAGCACCGAAACCCTCGCAACCAGTCAAGCCTGTGGTGGTGGCGCCGATGATGCAGCAGCAAATGAGGAATCAGCACATGAACTTGAACACGGGAGGAGCGAATGGTGGAGCCTACCCTGGTGCCCAACCCACGACCCAAGCGCAGCCGACTCCCGTGGCACAGAATCAAGCCACATTCTTCGCCAACGCGTCGGTATCTGCGCCTATCAGACTCCCCACGTCGACTGGGACGACATCGGCGACGATGCCGACAACAGTGGCGAGCTCTCAGAAACCTGCTCCTACTCGGAACTACGCGATCGCCCCGAACTCGCAAGGTTTCCCAGGCAACGTGAACGGGATCATGGGGGGCGCCATGCAACCGAACAATGGCTTCATGACCCAGCAAAACTTCATGATGAACAACGCGATGAACATGGCAGCGATGAACCCGCAGTTCATGGCCATGCAGATGGCGGGGCAGATGCCCATGGCGATAAACGCCGGCGCCAACGGCATGTACAACCCCAACATGTTCCAGCAAGCGGCGTACATGGGTATGAACAACAACCAACTGCCCACAGACCCGTTCAACGCCTCGTTCCAGATGCAGCCCCAGGGCGGCTTCAATCCAGCGTTCAACGGTATGCAAATGGGGGGCTTCGCGCCTATGCAAGGCAATCCAATGATGATGAATGCGATGGCATTCAACATGCGTATGAACACGCAGTCTCAGCAACAACAGCAGTTCCTGCAGAACCCGATGATGCAGCCGACAGCGTTCAGCTCAGCTCCCCAGCAGCAGCAAGTCCAGCAACAACAAGCGCAACGACCACAACAACAGCAGCAGCAGCAACAGCAACTACAGCAAACTCAGCAGTCCCAGCCACAACAGATCCAGTCGCCAAACTTGTTTCCGGATGATGACGATGCCAACATTTTCGACGGCTTCTCGGAGGACTCGTTCCTCAATATGGAATAACCCAGCTAAGTCGTCGCTACAAGCCCGAGATACTCTTGTCGAAGCAACGTATACAAGCGCTCCCGTCGCTGTTGAAGCATTGTGGCCGCGAGAAGTCGATTGCGGATCGCCTGTGGCAAGTTGGAAGACGCTGCGGCACTCACTCGGCCCACGCACTTTGATCCTATCAGCAGCTCGATCTTCTTGGCGTCGTCGACTCGTTTCGCCGGTCCGAAGTGCACTGCTCGAGTGGAAGCGTCGATCAGCAGCTCGTCGATTTTGGGAATGTGATGTGTGGACGTACTTGGGAGATCGGGCGTGTGAGTAGGATACCGTGTCGGTGATCGTGGCTGGCGCGTCGGAGATCGCAAGGCTCGTTGATGGTCCACCTGTGCCGGTACAGAGAGTTGGAATCGATTTGCGAGGTGCTGCGGCGATGGCGGGGCTGGATCTGGAGGTCGGTGATTACGTCGTGGCGGAGATGCCGCTGGTCCAGCGACATGCAGTGGACTGGAATGGAAAACGTTGGAAGGAGGCGATAGTGGTGCGAACTGGTACGGTGAGATCGCCGTCAGCAAGACGGGCTCAGGTCGAAGCGATTGGAGAACATCTCGCTGGTGAAGGCGCTCGCAGTCTTGGTACTGGCGGAGTAGTGACTGTGAGGACGAGATGACAGACACGTCGCCAAGATACTTGTCAAATTCGAAGAGATCTCGGTGCTGGAGAAAGAAGCGAGAAGCAGCGCTGAGAGCATCGCTGGTTTCTTGCGGGTTTCCAGCAGCCTCCATTTCGATCCTACCTATGGAGCCAAGGCGTGTGGTAACCGTGACCAGTCGCGATCGGTTTATTCTCAGTTCAGGACGAAGGGATCGACCGAAGGACAAGGAGGAAGGTTACGACATGACACCGCCCATGACGCTCGCAGGCATGTCGTCGTCCACGGCGTCGCGTGCGTCGCTACAGTCGGTGACTATAGGCGACGGCTCCTACTCGCCTGGTGATGTGTATGTCGAATCGCTGCTCCCGAAACTCAAGCCAATGACCACGAACTCGTCCACCTCATCATCATCCTCGAAACCAGGAAGCCGTGAGGCGCACCAGCCACCTCACTACGCCAACGCGATGAGCCAAGCCCCCCAAGCAAACAACGCAGTGGAAGTACTCAGCTTCGCAGAGCACCCGTCGATTCTGCGTGCACAGGATGAGTGCGCGACGCTCTTAAACGGCAACGACGTATCGATTCTTGAAGACGAAGACGTGAAAGAAGTGGTGGCCCAGATCTCTGGTGCGGACGCCGAGCTCGTGTTCCCGTGCCGCAACATCTTCCAGTACCTGGTGCTCTTTCTCAAAGACATGGAACGGTTCATCGAGATCCACGTGGACGTGCTTGACGACCAGCAAGTCTACCGCCACCTCAAAGCCACGAACGCGCGCTCACTGGCCAAGGTCGAGCCCAAGCACGTACAGCTGCCCATGGTGCTGGACAAGAAACCGGGCTGGCGCTACGTGTGTCTCGACCTCCACGACCTCACGCGTCGCGCTTTCGGCTCCAAGCACGTGACCACCACGCGTGTGCGGATCACGGGTCAGTGTCGTCTGCTGCGCGTCTTTTTCCAGGACGAACGCTACAGCGACGCCGAGCTCCCCGCTCACCTCACGTTCCTTGGCTAAGCTGCTCAAGTGCAAAGGTACTACATGAATGCAGAGGGGCCCAGTTTGCTACCACGTGAACTGGTTGTATTATGTGTATTGATTGATGCCTCTTCTTGAACGACTCACGTGCTTAGAGATACGACAGGTTGAGCGTGTACTGCGGGTCGCGCTGGTTGCGCTGGCGCGAGACCTCGGCGAAGATGCGGTGGTTGAGCCAGAGGGACTCGAGGTACTTGTAGCGGGCGGTATCGAGACGCAGCGGGCGGCCACGAACAAGCCCGACGTCCTCCTCTCCGTGAGCATCCACGTACGGGCACGGGAAGTGCGCAGCCATGCTGCCCCCGACGATCGCGACGCGGCACTGGTCCAGCAGTAGCACGATGCCGACGCCGCCGCCGCACTCGGCCGCGTGACGCGTGCACTCACCGACCTGCGGACCGTGGTTCACGAATGGCCGGGTGCAGCACGAGTCGCCGCAGCACAGAAACTCGCCGCACACGAGGCAGAGCCCGGGCTCGCACGGTGTGCGGTCGCACCGCGTGCATTTGCGACCCGACATCATGCTGTAAAGCGCGTCGTACTGCACGGGCAGGTCGATCAGGCGCGGCTTGGTCACCAGGTCGCGCAGGATGAACATGCTAGCAATGTAACCCTCGCCGCAGCCTTCGGCATGCTCGCACTTGTCGCCCGTCTTGGCGATGCCCAGAAAGCTCTTGTTGTTGATGCGGTCCACGCACCACTTCCAGATCTGCGCAAACACAGCGTCTGGGCTCACTGCGACGTCGTGGATACTCGGGATCAGCAACGAGGACGCAGACATCGCGGTGGTACTGGTTGTCTTGTCCGAGAGGCACCGCCAGAACAGAACCATGCGTCGCACCAGCACCGCGTTGAACGACTGGATCCGCGCGAGCTTGGCAGGGATGTCCTTCATCGTAAACGGCTTGAGCTTGTCCTCCGGCTCGGCGTCAGCGATGCGCAGCAGTACACGAAGAAGTGCACATTCATCCGAGTCGTGGTCCTCCACCTCCGCAGTGTCAAGCATCGCCTCGAGCGAGTCCTTCACGGTCCTCTCTGTCGCCTCGCGCTGCTTCTTGGTCATTCGCTTCGTCGGCTGGGCTTCATCTGCACTTGAACTCTCACGCGTGCTACGACGTGCATTGCGGCGTGGCCGACCGTCCGATTCGGCGATCGACTCGGCCGACGCGACCGATTCACTGCCGTCCTTGTCACCGACTGTCGGCATCTCCATCTCGCTGTCGTTCGCGATCGAGTACTTGTCTTGGAAGAGTGAGCGCTCGTCGTTCTTGGACTGCACGAAGAACTCAGCGTGGACACGCTGCAGCAGATCGGCTGCCGCGAACGCCGGGATGAACTCGTAGATTGTGGGCAGCGAGTCGGCGATCACGCACGACACAACGAATGCCGTGAACACGTCGGCGACGAGCAGGCCGAGGATCGAGCCACGGAGACACGCGTCGATCGAGCCCAGCACCTTCGTAAACTTGCGGTACTCGCGCTTGGTCTCGGTATTGATTGGGTTGCAGCGCTTGGAGGTCTCCCAGATCACCTTGGCGTCCTCGCTGTGCTCCATCAGCGAGAACGACCACCGGCAAAACTTGGTCACGGCGACCAGCGAGGAAAACTCATTCTCAAGCGACGCAGGACACGCGTCCACGAGTGGGTCAAACGCGTCCACCTTGGCCTCGTGCTCGACAACGTTCAAGAACGACGCCAACGAGAACGCGCACGCTGCCCACAAGAACGGCGCGCCTTTTTCCAGGCTGCCGTGTGGTTCCCACAGCGTCTCTTCAAAGTAATCGCGCCAGAGATCGTGTGCATCGCCCTCAGTGTCCCCAAAGTCTCCGTCACGACCGAGCACGGCGCGGTACCAGCCGGGTACTTGGAGTTGCTTCTCCACACTCGCATACCACGATGTGGGCCCGTTCTCGATCGCGAGCACTTGGTTCGTTGGACCGTTCGACGCTGGGTCGGACGTCGGGATCAAGAAGTTGCAGAGCGTCTTACATAGCGGACACAAGAACTGGGTCATCGCCGAGTCGGGATCGATCGCCTGCACGCCGTCAAAGTCTTCGCCACGAATCGCCTTGTCATGGAGCGAACGGATGTACCGCTCCAGACAGTGGATGTGCACTGCGTGCTGGCACGTGCGAATATGGAGACCGCAGGGCAAGAGGTAGAGTTGCGCGCTTTCGGTATTCGAGCTCGATCGCGGTCGTCGAGGACTCCGGCTGTGGTCATGATCGTGGTCGTGGTGATCATGGTGGTGACCATGGTGGTGATCATGGTGGTGACCGTGGTGATAGTGGTGGTGATGATCATCGTGGTCTTCATCGTCGTACTCGTCCTCTGAGTCGCTCTCCTCCGTCATTTCGACCAACTGCGGCACGGTTGGTCGACGTCCGAAGAGAATGCCGCGGTCAGCTCCTGGCGACTGCTGCGCACCATCTTGAAGATCAGCAACAGGGAAGAGTCGCTGGTCGTCTTGCATGTCCATGATTCCATGAAGGAAGCGGATCTCATCGCGCGCGTTCACGACCATCGATTCAACTTGTGGGCGCACATGTGCTTGGTCCCCACCGTGCACAGGGTTGTGGCGAAGCACACGCTGCGCACCGATCGCGTTCAAGTTCGGGAGTGGAGCGTCGAGCATCATCTCATCCTCGAAGCCTTCCTCCACGTACCAGTCTGGGAACTGCGCCGTCAGTGCGCGCAGTGCAGGCGACGCAGACTCGGACGACACGCTGGGGCCACCTGAGCACAAGTCCATCTTCTCAACAAGCGTTCTGACCTGCTCGCGCACTTTGGCACCGGTAGACAGAAGTGCTTCCTCCGGCTCCGGGCGGAAGGTACCCGACATGACGGTCGACTGGTGCACGTACGCGGCCACACCCATCTCACTTTGAGCAGACGAATCGTGGCACAGAATGCACTTGTACGCGGAGCACTCGTCGACTTCATCCTGCGCCTCGCTTGTCAATCGAAGTCGCTTGGTTTCATCTGCTTCGTCTGACGCTGCGTCCACGGAAGCTCGTCGCTTGCCTAGAGCAGTCGAGGTCGAGCCAGCATCAGCATCTTCCACTCTGCGAGACGCCACTGACCACTCATCTTCCTCTTCGGCTTCGTCGTCGTCATCTCCCATGTTGGCCATCATCGCCTGGAATGCAGCTTGTTGCCGAGCCATCGCTTCCATCGCTCGTTTGCGAGCTTCATCCTTGCGTTGTTCGAGAGTGGCTGGTGCCTGGCTTGACCCTCCTGCTTCGCTGGTGGAACCTGCCGTGGATGCGGTCGCGCCAGAGATGCGTTGCAGTGCGGAAGCGCAGCTCGCAGAGCTCGTCTTGATCGTGGACAGCAGCCACTCGAGAGTCGCGCTCTGCTCGTCATCGAGAACGGACTCTTTGTCCTGCGATAACGCCCACATCAACGACAGCACCGACGTGTTACCGAATCTCTCACTCGCCTTGGCGAGCGCCGTCCAGAACCTCTCGCTTTCGTCCATGTCTCCATCCTCGGCGAGATCTTCAGCCGTGTAGACTCCGTACACTAGCAAGTGCAACGTCGTCGATACCACAGCGTCCGAGATCGACGAGGATGACTCGGAACTGTCTTGAATCTTCTTGAGAATCGAGTGCACCAATGTGATCGTGCCTTCACACGTCAGAATGTCACGTGCCTTGGCGAGAAACTTGAGTGGTCGGCGCATGCGCTTGAGCGGTGCTGGCTTTGGCATGGTGCCGTGGGAACGCTGGTACTTCTGTCGTTGCGACTTGCGATAGCTGGTCCATCGATCGCGTGCCTGCTCGTGCGACTCGCGACTCAGATGCAAAAAGTACGGGTTGTACGAGTCCAGCAGGCCGTCCTTCAGCTCATATCGACCCGGCTCGAGACCTGATGGCTGTGTGAACGTGGCGACATCGCTCAGAACTTGCTCGAGGCGAGGAACCGAGACATCTTCCTGGCCAGTGGGCAAGACGGCAACCTCAAACAGCTTGCTGAAGGAGAACGACTTGGTGCACAAGTGCTGCATCATTTCTTCGTGCAAGAACTCGTCCTCAAACTTCGCGCCCGTCGAGCTCGGCAAGCTCGTGCCCATCACAATGATCAGACGCAGCAACTCTTCCGCCAGTTGCATCGCCTGCTGGTCGTCGACGCCTTCGGTGCTTTGCGCATAGCCCAGTTGCGTCAACACGAACGAATCGCTGATGAAGAAGTCGCCAAGCCGGAATCGTTCGACCAGTAAGGATACCATCGCATCCGCACCAAGGAGAAGCACGCTCACTTGAGCCAGGAACACGTCCGCGTCTCGGTAGTGGATGCAATACGAGAGCGCCGAGTAGTTGTACAGCTGCGCCATCATGTTCTCTTCACCGTTGCGCCGCCACATATTCGCGTGGATCTGCGACGACATGACCAGACTTCGTAGCGGCAGCTCCATGAGTTCGAGCCGTGACTCGAGTGGCAGATCGTCGAGGGCAAATGTCTTGAGTAAACCGTTGGCGTCGAGAACGTCTTGAAGCCAGCTCGTGTGCACCGAAACGTGCCGAATCGACGATGCGAGGAAGCGATGCAGAGGTACGTGAAGTGACGTAGCTTCGGAAGCCACGTTGAAGTCATACACAGACATAGCCTCGACATCCGCGTGTCTCTCCCTGAACGCCGTGATCAACTGAATCGATTTCTGTCTGGTCTTGTCGTTGAAACCCAGAGAGGACTTGATCGTCGCATCCACGATGCGCTGGAAGATTTCACGGACGGCAGCTTCTTTTCGCTCCATGAACTCTGGTTGAATGCCGTTCCACGACACGGGGAAGATGGAGTGGATGCGGATCCCGAGGTTGAACATCGACAGCCACGAATCCGGCTCGTACTCGACATGTCCTTCAAACACCCCTCGGCGCACGTGGAGGTCTCCGTTCTGCAGGATCTGGAGGCATCGAATCCATCGGTCCAGGTTCCGCTGATCGCACACGAGTTCATTTGGCATCGCGCCGACATTGAACACGTACTCGATGTCGTCGATGCAGTGCTTGTACTTCTGACTGCTCAGCGCTGGATGGTCCACGTTCAAGCTGACAAGGTCACCTGCATTCGCGCTGTCACCACGTTGACTCCTCGAGTTCTTGTCGTCCCTCGCAGCGAGCAGAACATTCTCCAGAGCCATGAGCAACTCGTACGCGAGGTGCGGCTTCCGAGGATCCTTCTCCACTTCCGTCTTGGCGTACTCCTTGACAAGATGCGGCACTGTGAGAAACTGAACCGCGAAGTCGAAAATCGAGTCGGATGAGTTGCCGAGACCCTTGAGATATGTCTGCGTCATCGCACCGTACGAGCGTGCGTACTCCTCCAACATACACTTACGGAATGTCTTGTTCAGCATGTGCTCGCGTAGGAGCGCATGGCCAAGGTGAGCCGTACGCTTCCGCAACGCACAGTCCCATCGCACCATCAGGCTCAGCGAGGACAGCGGCGAGCGGCTCCGGTTCTCGACAAACAAAGCACTGACAGCTCGGCATCCGTCTCGAATACTCTGGTGACGCGAGTACGCACTGGTCATGGTGGTAGCCTTGAGGAACGCGTCGATCAAAACGTTTTCACCCTCCACAACGGCTGATGACGGGGCTGCGACACCCTCAGGCACGCCCACGAAGTTGAACAGCCTCGAGAGCGCGCTCTCCATACTCACTGCCCATTCATGGACCTCAACGTCGTTGCCATTGAAGATATCTGTCGCCAATGCCTGGGCAGTCGAGTGCAGATTGATGCCTTGGTTCTTCCAGAAATCCTTCGCAGTGACGCCCTTCTTGACGAGATCCGAAATGACCACTGGCGGCGCCAAGCTACGCGTTCGTGTCTTGCGGAGGGACTCCGACACGATCTCGTACAGTCCATCCGACGCCATGCCGATGGTTCGCAGCCACTCGAAGATGGCAGGCACTGACTCCATTTGCCGTTCCCACCACACTGGCGCCACCGACACGGCCAGACCATGGCGAAATAGCTTCCCGACTGGATCTACACAGTCCAGGATCTTCATCCGACTCACAACCGTGTCTCCGTTTCGGTCCGCTTCAGCCATGGAGACCCGTGCAGAGAGCCTGCCGTACTTCAACGCCTCACACAGGTGGATGATCACTTCATCCATGGAGTGCACGTCGTCGTTGTGCAGTCGAATCGCTACGCCTTGAACGGGTTCGACCCGTTCGGGACTTGCTGTTCTTGGGCTCGGCTCGTCGTGTGCATCGGTTGTCGCCGGCGAATTCGCAGATCGCCTCGTTGATGTGGTCTGTCGCGGCCGTCGCCGACTCTCGTTGCTTACAGTGGACGACGCCGATGCAGTCGCCACCGCTGAGCTCGATCGATCTGGAGTCGACTTGATCTCCGATAGAATCGCCGGTGAAATGTCCCGTGTGAACAATTCCACCGCCTCGGCAAACTCGAACGCGCAGTCAATCCCGATAAACACTTGATACACAAACTCGACCACAGCGTCGATCACCACGGGCGCGAGCGCACCGATCGCCTTGGGCAAGTTGCTCTTTTTCCTCGACGCCAGCGCCTCGTGGTCCACACCACCACCGTCCACATCGTGCATCTCGTCTTCTGCACCGGGGTGCCCACTGCAGAATCCTGATCGCTTCCATGCCTGCATCAATACACAGATCGATCGATCAGTACTGTATCCACGATACCCTGCTGTCTCTTGTCGGATCCGTACATGGACGTCGCCGCAATCACACGAGCTTCCCGCCGTCGTTCGCTGAAAGTACACGTCGTGGCCTTCATGGTCTCTGGTAACAGTAGCGATACAAATATCAAGTCAACTTCACACCCATACATACCGATATTGGTACCGATACGCCACACCAACGTACCCATTCATGAAGCAGTCCTTGCAGATCACGCACGAGGAATCCACTTGGCAGTTGCGGCAGCTGTACGCAATCTCATCTGAGGCGAAGATCTTGCCACACACGCGCTTGCGCGACGCCGCGGTCAGCCGCGACAGGATGCGCTGGGGCGACAAGGCTTTGTCCTTGCTCGAGTTGCAGAACGCCACGAGCATCGCGTCCAGGAAGGCGCCGACGCTCGGTTTCCCCAACGCTTCATGGACTGGCAGCGCGATCCGCAGGTCATTCGAGTTGTGGTGGATCGAGAGACTCGCCTGCGTGATGAACGCGATCATACGCTTGGCGCGCTCTTCCTTAGTGATGGTTGACGGTGGCGGTGGGTCGCTTGTGGATGTGGAGAAGATCCCGTTCGCGGCGGTGTCTTTGGTGGTGGATTTCACGGCTTTCTCTACGCTCTTGCGGCTCGTCGCGGTGGCCTTGGCCTTCTTCCCGCGCAGAGCTACCATCGCTGTGTGTATTACCGGTGCTGTGAGCGTCCCGACTTGCCTAGAATCGCCGCTGGAGTCGCGCGCGTCAACCCGTTCTTGGTTGCCTTGCTTCTTTCCTTCCAAAGGCAATGTTGGCGGAGTTATTATACCACTCGAATAGTGCGCGGTGGCTCGCGTCCCATCAACCAATCCCTGTGCACTGACTGTTCGTGCAACCTTCGCGTAACATTCAAACTAGAACTTGCGCGACCTTTCGAAGCCAAGCACCGATCTGATCATGATGGAGATGCGGGTCAACGCGTTGCGCATGCGCTGCCGTCGCAGCGACAAGCTCGTGTGGCTGCGTGTGTACCGCGTGGATGGAAACGGAAGGTAGGGTTGCTACTGTATTGCGTCTTCACTGTTTGAAATGGGCTGATGTGCGGATATCCTCGACAGAGAGACATTGGAGCTCTCCGAATGCAGTGGTGCTGCTCACGATGAGATCGATTGCCGTGGATTGCAAGCAGTCAAGCTGTCACAAGATACTCGCATGATTCGCTTAGAAGTGTGGGTATCTACGCAGCCAGAGACGGGGCTTCTGCAGTTCACTGGTAGCCGTGTGGTGGACATACAAACCGTCGTGTCTGGCGACGAGCAGTATGATCTACTGCGGGCAACTCCCACACCGCATAAAGCCTACGCGACTGCACTAGTGCGATGGACGCACTTGACACCTACAAGGGAACCGACTGATATCGAACCAGCAGAGTTGGAGACCAGCCACGCGACGAGCGGTGGCTTCAAGCTCACCATTCCGTCCAAGCCCGTGCGCCAGCGATCACGACTTGGGCGAATACGCGTTGCTGAAGTCATGCAAGAGGTAGATTTGCCTTCTGTCTGATTCAGGTTCAGTTGTCAGACTCTGTTGTCGTGCTGGCAGTGTCAACTAGGAGTCCTCCAGGAGCTGTTGCCGACAACGCTCCACGGAAAGGTGGACCTACCACCCAGTCAGCCCTCGACGCAAGCCTTCCGCTTGGTGAAAGCCATGCAGTTGCTCCAGTTGTCCTGTCAGTATGCCTCCCATTGCTGCTCTGCGTTGGATGAGAGTCAACGGTAAGCGATTGTCACGTGCTCCGCTCAAGCGCGAATGCTTTGACTTGACATAGCACCTCAGGGAGTTGGAAACACGCTGCGACTACCTAGCGCGTAGTCACCGCGCTCTCCTTCAGCGGCGGTCGAGGCTCCTGGATCACAAACAGAACCTCAAGCACGAGTTGTCAGTGCTCGAGTGCTCGATGGATGGCATGAAGATGCTGCTGCAAGAGGTTGATCCCGTTGTTTCGCAGCGCCTGAACCCATGACCTAGCGAACGACGACATGGTGAAGACAGACTACGTCGTACTTTGATTGAAGGAGTCTACGTTACACGATTCTGCCTCCGCTTACCGTCGTGCGTCGTGCCTCCAGGAACAAAAACAAACGCCAAAGTTTACCGAATCGAAGAAGGCTTGGAAGTACTGGTCGTGGTGGTGGTCGTCGTCGTTGGTGTTGGCTTGCGCTGCATCTTCATCCTAGCGACTCGCTCGCGCTTTGCCTCGAGCTCCTTTTGGTGGGCATCTTCGAGTTTCCGTCGTGCTTCCTCTCGTTGCTTGCGCACGGCTTCACGAGCCTGGAGCTCGCGCTGTGCTTTGTCCTCTTTCAATTTGAGCGCTGCTTCTCGTCGCTGCTCGTACGCTGACGTGGATCGCTCGCGCGCGACTGGTGTCGACTCTGTTGCCTTGACACGCGACGTCGAGAGCGTGGGGCGTGGCGTTTTGCCCGGGTTGCTATCGGTTGTGGACCTCGTGGCTGACTTGGTGGATGATGGCGCTCTCGGTGCTGTCTTTCGTCGAATATCGGAGGGAGGAGGGATCGATGACGACTTGCGCTGAGTATCTCGTTTCCGAACCAGCGAAGTCGATCGCTCTCGTGCTGACAGTGGCGGCGACGCGGGTGTGTCAGGTGACAACGTCGCTGGTGATGGCTTTCCATTCATACCAATATTGTCAGTCGCTTGGCGATTCAGAGAAGATCAGGTCGCTCCTCACCTCGGCATCCGCGTGCAAGTCAGAGATGGTCAAGAGCTCTTTTCTCTTGTTGCTCAATCGCCGTTGACTAGTAGTAGAACTGATCGGAGCGGCTGCGGCTTTCGATGAGGCAGCCACTCGCTTCCTCGTTCCAATCACTGACGCTTTGGGTACAGCAGTCTTTGTCCGTCCGTGAGTGGGGGCATGCGCTGCGTTGTTTCTATTCAAATCAAGCGGTGGCGGAACGAGCTGCTCAAGAGTTTCTGCAGTCAGCTGCGACAACTCGTGCTGCGCCGCCGCAACGCGCGCTGCGCCCTCCTGATTCGACTCGGAGCCTACTGACATGCCATCGTCACTGACGTATCCTGCTGTCTTCTGCGCTCGAGGCCAAAAACACACACACGCGTTAGCATCACTATGTTTCGAAGAGAACCACGAACTATAGACGCACCACGAGCTCCGCGATGTAATGGAGCTTGGACGCGACGTCCGGTGGCAAGAAGATATGCTCTCCGTCGCTCTGCATGTTGTTGTAGGCCTCGAGAATGAGGTCTTCCATGTCCTCCATCGATGGCAGCGGCGCGTCATCTTCCTCGTCGTCATTTACAGCCACTTCCATCTCGGCAGCGGCCAAATCAGCAGCGTTCCCCACCACTGCAGGCTCCGCCGAAGCAGCCGGGTCCACCGCGGACGCAGACTCGATCGCGTCCGCAGCGGCCAATGTCATGCGAGTCGATTGGCGTGCGTCGATCAAGCAAACGGAATGGATTCAAACGCGTTCTTGTTGCTGCTGCTGTTCTAAATTCCGAGTCACTCGAATTGTGCCACCACAATATATATTGTACGATCAGATTTGAGAGGGATTGGACGCTGGCTCGATTCAAATCACAAGCTGATTTGAGGGAAACATATACTGTATATTGGGTGAGCAATAATTATTGGTGAATCACACGAGGAGCTCAGACGAGGTTTTCCTTCTCGTACTTGGCAACGATAGTCTGCTGGTGATTCACGGCCGACGACGGGCGGTGAGTAGTGGGTTCCCCACTCGACAGCTCACCACCAAAGATCGGCTGCATGTACGAAGCATCAAATAGGTTCCACGATCGGAAGAGCGCACCCTGGTACGACTCGCGGCGGCTGACCATGGACTGGCGGGGAATCGCCGGCTGGGCCGATGTCGTGGATCCATCCCACGGATCCGAATCTTCATCAGACGTGTCTTGAAACTGTGGGCGAGGAGTGAGTATCGTATCTGGATCGGCGACCTCGGCAAGTCTTGGGGAGGCCTCTGGGAACGGCGACTCGTGCGGATGATGGATACTGCTCCTGCCGACCACGTAGTGGATTGATCCACGCGGCTTACGTCGCGGCTGCTGCACCGTCGAGCCTGAGCGTGGGCGACGCTGTGTGATGTCAGGGCTTTCCGTCGCCGAGCTGGTATCGGAATCGTCGAGTGGTTCGCGCTTGGCATCGGTCAGGCCAAGACACGACAGGAACGGCCCCGTCAATCCACCAACCACGATCGTGGTGAACAGTACGACCATCAGCGTCGTCGACTCGATGAGCTTGCGGTGCGAGCGGCCATGCAGTCCCTTGTAGCTCCAGTTTTTAGCGAGTGCGAAGGCAATCGAGCCACGCAGCCCGGCGAACCAGATCACGGTCATAAACTTGACCGGGATCTTGTCCTGGTTGGATCGCGTGCAGTTGGAGAGACCGAGCAATGGGAAGATGTTAAAGAACCGCGCCACGATACACGCCAACAGCGTGAGCCCAATAAAAGTCCAGTCAATATCATCGACCCGCAGTGCGGCGCCGGCGCCACGCTCGACGTGGCCCGCGAAGAGCATCACCACCGACGTACCCATGAACACGTACACGAGGTTCTCACACACAAATGCAAGTGTGTGCAGCAGATGCGTCAACGAGTGCTGCGCCGACTTGGAGATGGTGTGGAAGTGGTAGTGCGCCGTCATCGTGCCCGAGAAGAAGAGCGCGACGATGCCGCTGAGGTGGAGGCTGTCGGCGACAAAGTAGGTGAGCAGACTGAAGATCAAGCACAGCGAGATCTCGTACGCTGGGAAGAACCGCAGCGTCTCGAACACCTTGCGCTTGAGCAGGAAGGCGCCAGAGAGTGTGATCGCCAGGCTCACCAGCAGCGAGCACACAAACATACCGCCGGTATTCGCGGCCACGAGGAACAGCTCTCGCGCACTGAGGTCGATATCCGGTTCCCACTTGGCCAGCGTCTGGTACAGTGCGATCGCGACCGCGTCGTTCAGCACGCTCTCGCCAAAGACAAGGTTGAAGAGCAGCGGTGGCGCCTGTAGTTTGTTGAAACAAGCGAGCGTGGCGACAGGATCCACGGCGCTGATGAGCGAGCCGAAGAGGAATGCCTCGACCCACGAGAGCCGCGTGACGAGCTTGTATTCACCAGCGAAAAAGAGCGCACCACCGGTGATGCACGTGGCGATCACGGTGCCGAACACGGCCGTGCTCATGATCGCTGGAAAGTTGCGGAAGAACGCCTGGCGCTTGATTGAGAAGCCACCTTCGTAGATGATGGGCGGCAGCAGCACGTCGAAGAAGAGGTTGTTGCTTAAGTTCATGTGGCGCGCGAGCGAGTCCTTGTGCCCGATGAGCACGAGCACGAGCCCGACGGCGAGGCCGAACATGAGCGCGAACCCACTCTGCGACACGACCATGCACGAGTACCGGTCCAGCATGAACGAAGCCATGACCAGCACGAAGAGCATGAGCAGCACGAGCACGACGTCTTCCATCTTGACAGCGGCGACGCGGAGGAGGTGGAGGAGGAGGAGGAGGCGAGTGCGTGACTGAGAATGCGAGCAGCTTCGATGTGGTCGGTGGGTGCGATTCACTGATTTCTTGAGTGTGCTTTTTCCGTCACATCTCAAATTTACACTTGGAATCCTAAAATTTAGCCTTTTCGACCAATGAATGTAATGAGGGCTAGGGTGGCATGTGAATCACCTACACCTAATAAGCTTGTCAAATAACGGTCACAAACTGTGTCGCACATTTCTATTTAGCGGTGCGACGGGCCGCGATCGGAACCCTGGCAGCCGGCTTGCGGAAGCGGAAGAAGGCCATGAGTGCTGCCGCGACACTGAAGGAGTACCTGATGGTAGAATGCAGAGTTAGCACAAGCACTCGCTTGCAAAACCAAATACTAGGATATACTGTGCACATACCATGTCGCTGCGTAGCCGGCATGCTTCTCAGGGGTCATGTAGAACTCGAGGTAGCTGCTGAGCTTCTTGCGCTGGAAGTGGTCGAGCGAGGCAGGTTCAGACTCGTGTTCATCGGCTACACATGACAGAGAGTCAGCTACATCCACATCCCATTACAAGCAGACTCGGTGACGAACCAGTGGCGTCGAGGATGACCGGGAGGATGCTTTCATCCACCTCCATTGCATCCGCAAGCTGGTCATGGTTGAGGTAAAAGAACTGGCGACGCGACAGATCATTGTCCGGAGTAAAGGCTCCTTTCTGTTCCACGTATCATCTCAGCTCAGCCAAGAGCATTTGTGTCAAGCTCGGGCATAAGCGACGACATACCTCTTCACCACGACGCATCACGCCCACAACGGTGATCTCGCCATCGTCTTCCTTCTCCTCCTGAGCAATATGGACATCCAGAAGCTTGCGTGGAAGCCAGCCGCGGTTCACAATGACGGGAGAGCTGAGCAGTGCATGTGAGCTGATACGCACTCCACGAGTCCTGAGTGACCAACAACATACCCGTTGTCACGCTCGAGAAGAGAGTAGATGTAGCCCCCCGACTTTGGGGTCGCGACGCTGTCCGAGGAATCCGACGGAGCCGATCGAGGATCTAATTGTTGTCGTCAATGAAAGAGTGTAGCAATCCGATGAGGCGACAGCACTTACACAAGTAGAACGTGCTGCCTGGTTTGAAATGGCCGCTCACTCGAAGTTGGCAGAACTCGGGCAAGGTCCTGAGCACACGCCTGATCAATCGCGGTGAACCATAGCCCATAGATACATGCACGCCCGTACAGTTCGCTAAATGCGGTCGCATAGTTCGGCAGGTCGACGATGTTCTGGTGCAACTGCTTCTTGCGCTCTTCGATCACACCAACCTTCCAAAAGTACCGCTTGGTCTGCGCACACACACAGGTTCAGTATCATCACCCTAAGCCTGCACAAGCACAGTATCGGCTTCACCTGCCACGCGCCCAAGCTGGCGGTTCCAACAACCTGTGCGAATAGCATCAAACGATGGAATTGAGTTGATGATCACGTTGGGCCACCACACCCACAGGATTGAACGCACAATCACAGAGAAAAATGCGATGCCAGCATTGCGTGAAAAGTTGCTCTCCGGCTTTGCAGTGGCTCCGCTAGCTGCAGACATGCATCGTCTGGAGCTGCGCTGCACCAGCGTGCGCACAGGAGGTCGCGCGAGCGACGCGATCACCATCGTCTTCGGCTGCGTTTCCCTACTCGATCAAAAGCAGCCTTCATCAATGACAGTATCCGTTATTTCGAGTCTGGGTTCTTAACAGAATGTGGAGTGTGGCATTGGGCCAGCTTGGGCCGCCCAGGCCAAAGCACCCATACCTTACCACCACACTGGTCGCAACACTCCACACGGCATGTATCATGGAGGAATGCTGACGTCATTGTAGCATTCGTGAGCGAGCTCCGTCGCTCTTCTTGACACGGTACAGTACAGTACCACCCACGATGACATTGCCTGAAGGAGCGGACTCCGATTCCGGCCACTGAAAGCCACAGAGTGTCATCGCGTCTGGACGCTGTGGACTGCTGTATGTACTTATGAGCTCACGTGCTTCGAGTTCATTGTGATCGTCAAGTGCACAATCCATTTGTGCTCGGATCCTTCCGACAACTACTAGTATAACTCGTGGGACTTGTGGCTACATTTCTTGTTGACGTGCAAATAAACAAACGTCGTCACTACTAGTACTACTAGTGACGACGTTTCGTGTATCAAATCAAACTGATTGGTCAAAATCAAAATCAGATCGAGCGATGATTGGATGATATTAGAGAAGAGCTCAATGCCTTTTCCCCATCAAAACAACGTCAGCTGCAGGCAGGAAGGGTATCGTGCGCGGTCCCTCCATTGCACCTCAAGACTCGAGTGAGCAAGCGGTCAGTTGATGCACAGCAGTGTCTCGTTCGTCGCGCCCCAGGCGACTAATCCTCTCCCTTGCTTTCCAGTGAAAGAATGCCATCCTCAAGTGCAATTACCACTGAGATGTCGGACGCAATCGTCGCGGTCGCGCTACTCTTTGCGATTGTGGTGCTGCCGCCGATGCTGCGGATCCGCCTGATGTACACGACCTGCTGGCTTGTGTACGCGACGATCTCGGCACTCACGGGGTCGAGTCCAGCGCTTGGCATTGCCACGTCGATGGGTATTACCGTCATGATCGGGTGGTACACTCTGCGCGTTCTCGACCGCTACGCCTTCACCGCTGTGCTGAATGGCTGGTTGGGCCACTGGGCGCGATTCAAATCGCTCCGCATCTTTGCGCGCGTCGGCGATCTCGTGATCCACCTCTCGCTCCCTATCGCGCTGCTCTATTTGTACTTGCCCCACGTGCGTGTGTGGATGTGTGTCCCAGCCTTAGTGTGAGTTGACTGGCTACTTCTGCAGAGGTTGATGGCACTTAGGATACATGCCTAACGGAGCTCTTCTCTACTGTAGGTCCTCTCGGCTGTGGGGTCACTTTGTGGTGGGCGGTGGTCTCTTCCCAAAGGCAGACCACGTGTACCGGTTCGTACCACCGAGAGCACCCGAGTTCTGGAAGACGGCCTACAGCATGGAGCTCGTGCTCAACTTCCTCATCCCGTGCTGCTGCGAGTACCTTCACTCTGTGGGCATCTACGACAGCGTGATCGCGAGCCTGGAGCTGTACTGGTAAACCATCGACCATCACATTGGTATGCCTGAGACGGCCTCGCCTGTCGATAATGAACGAATAGAGAGATACGTCACGAAGCAGCGTAGCAGGTTACGCCCCCGGCTGTGTAGTTCTCATCACACGTGCACGCTTGCTTGGAATGATCAGTTTGAGAAAAAGGCTCCTGGCACCTCGCATGCGCGTCAGGAGGTTGTGTTGATGGTGTGTCGCATCATAAAAATAGCACGCGGCGAGGCTTTGACCTCGCACAAACCGTGGCCATTCCACCGCTGAAACTTGCACTACGCTCGTGAGCCGCGACTGCACACTAAGCCACTGGAGCGTCGGTTGCGATGATGGTGTTTGGTAGTCGATCGGGCAGCGGCCGCGCACTCACGACGCCTTCCACCTCGGCCTCGGCTTCATCCGCTGCCCAGGTCGCCCAACACAAAGTGCAGGACATCTTTCAGTCGTCGCCGTTGAACCAGTGCTGTGCAGACTGCACAAGTCGCCTGAGCGAGAGCGTGTGGGCGAGCACGACGCTCTGCGCTTTCCTCTGTATCCATTGCGCCGGCGCCCACCGCAACCTGGGGGTCCAAGTATCTCGAGTCAAGTCGCTACACTTGGATACCTGGGCCGAGGAGGACGCCGTCGCGATGAAGGGTGGCAATAAGCGCGTCCAGGATGTGTACGCCAAGTGCATGGACAAGTGGCTTGCTGTGGACCCCAGCTACGCGCTAACGCCGAGCTCGGACACTGCAGCACGCGAACGCACGATTCGAGCCAAGTACGAAGACATGAAGTTCACCAAAGCACCAACCTCCCAGCAGATCGCCGCCGCGACACCATCGTCTCGCAGCGGCGATGGATCGCACTCTGTGTCTGAAGAGAAGGGCAATGACTCACCAGAGCACCCAGAGGACTCACCGGCTTGGACATCGCGTCCACCACCGGCCAGCTCTTGTGGAGCAGCCTCGCGTCCACCAAACTCATCATCCGGGCCAGCAAGAACACCGTCCACTGCACAGGAAAACCAGCAGCGATCGCCCGTGCAGAAGCCGAGCAGCACAGCAGGCAACCAGGATGCCAACAAAGCGCGCAACGTGGTGGAAGTCACCAAGCGCTTTGTCAACTACTTTGTGGTGCTGGGCCGCGGCGCACTGGTCGCTGGTCAAAACTGTACGCTTTTCTTTTCGTCATCTCAATTGACACGTGAGGACTGACTGAGCTGACGATGCCTTTGTGTCTAGTGGAGAAGACCAAGGGCCCGACGGACATCCAGTTTGAACCGGCGATCGTCGGCCAGTTCCCAGAGCAGTACCATGACTCGCCCATGCCGTCACACCTTGCACAGTTCGCCTTTCCTGATGGCTACGCGCTCAGCCAGAGCTATGCAGCGCCCACGTTCTTCTCCTTTGTACTCACAAACGTCAGTGGTGTCAAGATCTATGCGTGCGCGCTCAAGTTCTACGAAGAGCTCCACCCACTCGAAGTGGTGTCACTACTCGCGCCATACTATCAACAACAGTACCGACCACTTGCACGGCGGCGTGGTGAGCCAGCAGTGGACGGTGCAACCACGAGCAACAACAACCAGGCAGGTGCAGAGCTACCCAAGTGGATCCAGGACCTATCTAGCAACACAGGCGCCTGTCCTGGGCCGGTCTTCCGCCCCAAGTGCATGGTGGTCATGTCCCACTACCCGTACTTCTCAGCGTATCGCCAGTTCGTGCAGCAAATCTATCGCATCACGCTGTCGGAGGCGCCGATGCCGATCGAGAGGTACATTGCCAACTTTGTGAGCGAGATTCCTCTGCCGCCACACGGCCAGATCCAAGTACAGCTCACGCTCCCGGATCGCAACTTGATCATCTCGCGACCGCCACGGAACGAATTGCCCCTTGCTGATGTGAGTCAGCTATCCCACCCACGCTTCACAGGACTACTCACACTGACGTGCATGTGCAGTTCTCGTTCCGCCCGTTGTTCCAGGCGCTGGACATCAACAACGTGCTGCAGCTCTTCACCTGTGCTGTGCTCGAGTTCAAGGTAGGCCACACCGTTTTGTTATCTGTGGGTTTGTGGTCTAGCTCACGCTCTCACGCTGTGCAGATCGTGCTCTGCTCCAAGCATGTGGCGTTGCTCACTCCCGTGGCCGAGTCCATTCTGTCGCTTCTTCTGCCGTTTGCGTGGCAGGGCGCGTACATTCCCGTGCTGCCCAGTTCACTTCTCGACGTGATCGATGTACGAGGAATGATTATCTACGTCAACTTCGCGGTGGCAGTGTACTCACTAGAGTGTCCACGTAGGCGCCAGTGCCCTTCCTGGTCGGTGTACATTCCGACTGCATGAGCGCGGCCTCGAGTCAGTCCAGTGGTGTCGTCTTCATTGACCTGGACCACAATCGGTACGATAGATCACCAGGACATGCGAGCCATACGAAAGCAACCAACTCACGACTATGCATTCACACAGGGTGATGCCAGCGGTTGACGAATCGGGCAAGACCCTTCCGATCCCCAAGCTGCCGGAGCGTCAAGGTGCCAAGCTTCGCGTCCAACTTTTTGAGCACGCCAACGTACGTGCACAATATGCTATGCTTTCGTACCGAAGCCAACGCTGTGTGTGCCATGGCTCTAGATCTTTGACCCGTTTGCACCGTGCCTCAACAAGAGCGACCTGGTATGAACCTGGGATGGCTACCACCGCATCCTGCGGTGTCGACTGACTCCCTCCCTGCCTGCCTCACTCACTCTCTGCATGCATAGGCGTTTCCCAACGACGAGCACCTCACTCCGATCGGAGACTTTACGTCAGAGCGTGGCCACACGGTTCCGTTGCTACCCAAGACCTCTTCCGAATCCACGATCCCAGACATCACGAGTAGCTCTGGGTACTCGATGGGCAAGATGATGCGTAGTCGCAAGGTCAGCAGTTCCCAGTCGTCCAGTTCCACTGTTGGCAGCAGTGCGTCGGGCTCATCGACTGTGCGAGCGAACGGCGCGTCGCCAGTGACACCAGGGCGTCTGAGCTCGTCGTCGTCCCATTTTCTATTGGCCAGCAGCAGCAGCGGCAGCTACCCTGCACCGACCATCATGGACGGCGTTGGTGGCATCTCGGACAGCCAGTTCAACGAGACCGAGCAGTTCTCTGCGCAGGGCATCCGCAAGGCCTTCCTGCGCTTCTTCGTCACGCTCCTCAAGAAGTACGCGTCGTACCTGGTATGTGTAGCTAGCTGGTCGCTTGTGGCTTGCGTGACTCGCTGCAGTACTGAGCCCGCCGTGGCTGTGTTTTAACCTTAGAACCTATCGGGTAAGACCACGGACGTGCTGTTTGACAGTGAGAGCTTTCTGCGCGACAACTGCGACGCTGCCTCCCGTCCGTTTGTCTCGCAGCTCCTCGCTACGCAAATGTTTGACCGATTCGTCGAGGACCGCGTGTTCCACCCGCTGCTACCGGAAGTGCTTTTCTTTGACCAGTCGATCAACCAAAAGCTCAACCGGTCGCTGTCGCTCGGGAAGAAGAAGTATGACTGCAGCTTCCTAGACGACAAGTCGGACGACATCCGTGAGACGTTCATCGCGCCGCCGCCGTCCAACATCGGCCTGCCAGATGATGGCACCGTGTACCGCGTAGGTATCCGCACCAACATCCACTAGCGATGGCGAATGAATGGTGCTAACTGTGAGCTGTCTCCTCCGATGCAGTACAAGGCGTTCCCTCGGCTGAAGAAGTGAATCCTTCCTGTTGGCGTTGTATGACCTACCAATGCCAAGCTAATGAATGGCTCTTGCTCTCTCGACAGGTCGCTGTTTGGCAATGTACGCAAGCCACGTGAGTTGTTCACGTCGCGAGAGCAGCAACGCAACGTCTCGCAGGTCGACTTCCACCAACGACTCTTTACTATGAGCAGGTCGGTTGTGTCTTGTATCCACTACACTCGTCTACTGTCTACGGAGCTAACACTGCCGGTCTCAGGTGCATGAAGGGAAGCAGCACGAGCTGGGAGGCGACACGTCGACTCATCATTTGTGTACGTGGTGCGGTGGGTCTCGTGGTCTACGTAGAGAGACGAGCTAACCTATTACAACAGCTCCAGACGCAGTACCGCATGTACGCTGCGAGAAAGCGGTACTTGGCCATGCGCCAGGCAGCGATCGTGATCCAGCGCTGGGCTGTTGCTCGCGTCAAGGTGCGTGGGGAGGCACGACTGAAGCACATGCATTCTATCTTATCTGATGGATCACTTGCACAGGGTCAAGCCGACCGCGAGAGGTACCTACGCGTTCACCGTGCTATAATTCAAGCCCAATCCGTGTGGAGAGGATACGTCGCTCGGAGGGCGTACACGGAGAAGCGGCGTGCGATCTTGCTGCTCCAGTTCTTTGCGCGAGGGTACATCATCTTCTCCAGGTATCAGCGCGCCAAGCGAGGCTTCCGTCGCCTGCAGGCGCAGTGGCGTAGCAGTTTCCACAAGCGCTCCTACAAGAATCTCAAGCACCAGATCATTCGAACGCAGAGTCGCGTGCGAGGCTTCCTCTCACGCAAGCACACGATGCGGTGAGTCACTCAATCTCAGTAGACAAAGCTTGACTGGGTTGCAGCTTCTCAGTTCGGCTTTTGTAGATGGAAGAGTGAGATGTTTGAAGGCTTTCGCCGCAAGATCTTCGACCTGTGGGAGCAGTGCGACGTGCCGTTGCTCCACCGATCCAAGTTCTGGCTGACATTCAACCATCCCGACTTTTTCAACCTTGGCGTACGTTGCTCTAGACCCCCCAAGGACGTGCCCACTGCCATTCTGACTGATCGATATTACCATACACACACACAGATCTATCTCGAAGAGGAGCGCCGATTGCAGGCGTACTTCCGCGAGACCCATGCTGCCGCCCACGACGCGTATGAATACTCAACGCAGACAGCGATCCTATCCGATAAACGCAAGCCTGAAGGACTGAAGAAGGCCTTCCAATCACTGATGAGCCCACGCCATGGCAAGACCAGCGAGCAGAAGACCGTTGATGACGTGGTAAGCCATCACTACGAAAGCTATGTCGTTTAAACTCATGTGTCTAATGCATACATACTCTGTCCAGGCTGGCGTACGCATCGAGCAAGAACGTCGCCAGTTGTACGAAGCGCTCAAAAAGCAGACAAGCACCCAGGTCCGTGCCGCATTCTACCAGCAGTTTAGCATCCCGCTTGATTCGAAGAAGAAGAAACGGCGCCTCGCCAGCCTCATGTGGACAAGCTACAGCGAGGCAGGCTATAGTGCGGAGGTGTTTGTTACTGTGAGCTGCATCTCGGATCGATACAACCCGCTGCCGGCGCAGATCGACCGCCACAAGCAACTGCGGATTCGCGACGACCTCGCGTTCACCGTCAACGCGGCGCTCAAATCGATTCGCTACGCATCGCCACAGAGCGATTCATCGTCGCTACTGCAGCCGAAAGAGCGCGAGCTGATCGAGCTGCAGCACCAAGTGCGCATGCTCGCGGCGCAGAACCACCGCCTCATGGGCGAGTTGCAGCAGTCGCAGCGTGCGGCGAGTCGCCTCCAAATGGAGCTGCAACTGCAGCAGCAACCGCAGCTGCGCAAGCGCAGCAGCCTAATGTCGCTCCAGCAGCCTCCACAATAGAGATATACTAACCAAGGAGAACGAACGAGCCGTCACCACCGTTTTTGGTGGTCTTCGCTGCATTCTCGAACGTGGCTCTTGGATGACGCGATCGATCTCTACAGGGTACCCGACCGAGCGGGCATGGAGAGACTTTAGGTCTACAGAAACGGTACCACACTCTTTACACTTTGCTCACTTCCCACTTTGCACTTTACAATCGGCCTGTCTATGTTCAGAAAAGGCAGTTTTATGTGTCTCTGCCATATGTTTCCCGGACGACGAGCGTGCTGATGAAGAAAAAAAACAACAACGAACGATAGTATACGAAGAAAGTTTCGCGGTCGTCTTACCTGTATTTACAGGAATGAACCAGATGGAGAATATTGCGGTAACTTACACGCGCGCCATTTCGAACCTAAATGGATCGAAAGAGTACATCTCGAACTTTAGATCGTTGCACTTACCCCTCTGTCGTACTTAGGCATCATTCTGCATCTTCGCTCCAAGTGCAACCACAAATGAGAACTCGATCTTCTTCGACTTCGGCATCGGCGCGCATTCAAACTACGAGTTCCCCCGATGGAGTGTGTGGGGATGCCGTATCCCCTGCCACTCACTTGTCCGAGGCC
>JAADXF010000167.1:0-34899 GCA_023337575.1 Pythium chondricola
CCCCCCCCCCCAATGCACCTTGATTTGAAACTTCTGGCAAAAGTCTGAAGGTCCCATCATTGACCATCACTCCTTTTTGCCACCTTGATGGGGCAAGTGTAGATGGCAGACGGAAGCAGTTAAGCATCACTTGCGGATTCATTCCCTGGATTGCAGGCCAGAGAAGCGCGCAAGCTGCTTCAAGATGGCGGACATGAAATGGTACATCGTCGGCGTGATCTTCTTCTTCGCTGCGGTCGCGTGCTTCAGCAGGTGGCTTGAGGCGCGGTCCCTCCACCGCGAGATTTTTGTTGAGACGCCGTTTGTCGCGCTCGCGAGTCCCAGTAAAACCAACGCCTTCGACCGGCGTATCGACCACGCAGTCCGGTGAGAGGCATTCGTTGTCCATCTAGGCGCTGTGGTGGTTTTGCTGATGCGCTGTTTCATGCAGAGAGGCGTCACGAGGTTTTCGTATGTGCACTGGTTGCCACTTCACCAATCGAGCGCGCGCAGACGCATGCGTCGTCTGTGGGTCCACATTATGCGATGGTCAAGGAGACGCAGAAAAGGAGGTTCCTTCTATTCATCTACTCACGAGGCGGCAGCGGCGTGCTCGGTTCGTGATGAGAACTCGAAAATGATGTTGCCTTGGGGTATGAATTCTAATCAACCTTCCTACGTGTGTGTAGGACACGCAAGGACTGGTCGCGGCAAGTCAACGAAGACGGCGTCGTCGTCTGGCATCGAACTAAGGCCGATGAGTCCACTCGGTATCATTTCTATGTGATGGTTGTCGCTTGCGAGGGCGTGGCGCAGCAGTCAGAGCACGAGCAGAGCAACCAAGCCACTGAAGATGGACATAAGCCTATCGTGCATCTCTCGGACGCACAAAACGAGCCAGTTTTGGATTCTACTGTGAACAATACCGGTGCTTCTGACACATTCTCGATTGTCATCGAGGCACCAGTGACCGATCCAACTCCACCATCGATCAATGAAGTCGCCACCGAACTTCGTGCGGTCACCATCGAGCTCAACTGTACGGTGGAAACGACATCAGAAGGCGCCACTGTCGCAGAATCCACCTACTTCACGCGCTTGTGCATGACGTCGTTTCTTCCACAAGATACAAAAGATGTGATCGCGAACTCATCGTCCGACTTCCCGACCAAGTTCGCGCAGTTCGTCACCGCAACCTCCACCGTGTTCCTGGAAGCAGCCTCTAACCAGGTCGGCACGACAAAATCAACGCGACTGAATATCGACCGATCACAGTTGCTGTCAGACGCGATTCGTGCGATCGGGACATTGACACCGACCCAGGCGCGTGGACCGATTCGCGTTGACTTCAATGGGGAGAAAGGAATCGACGCTGGTGGCGTATACAGAGAGTTCTTGCTTCTTCTAAACGAGCAGATTGTGTCGCCAAGTGCTGGCATCTTCACCTGTGTGGACGAGCAAGACCAGACATTCTACCTGAATCGCTACTCGCGTCAAGTACTCGGTGAAAATCACCTGGTTCACTTCTTCGTGGCTGGCCGTCTACTGGGCCGCACGTTGCTGGATGGAAATGCGACGGGCTTTCATCTGTGCCTACCACTGCTCAAGATCATTCTTGGACTACCAGTGAGCGTGCCCGACCTAGAGTATTACGACTCGGAAGCATTCAAGCATCTCTCGTGGCTGCTGAAAAATGATGGCGCGGGTGCCCTTGGTCTCAACTTCACCATGGCAGAGAAGCTTCCTGATGGGTCCGTGCAAGTGGTCGAGCTGGTACCCGGAGGAACTGATATCGATGTGACCGACGCGAACAAGCACGACTACGCTGACCACAAGCTCAAGTATCTGCTATTCGATAGCGTACACGAGCAACTCGTGGTCTTTCTCAAGGGCATGTATGAGATCGTACCGCCCCACGTACTCTCACTTTTCGACGCAGAAGAGCTGGACTACGTTTTGGCTGGCAGTGACGAGATCGACGTGGACGACTGGGAGCGCAATTCTCAATTTTCGATTAACCTTCGGCTGCATCCAGCACTCAAGAACTTCTGGAAGGTCGTGCATGAGCTGTCGGTGGAACAGCGGCGGCGATTGCTCCAGTTCGCGACGGGATCCACGCGTGTTCCGCCTGGGGGCTTCGGCGCCCTCGCCAGTTTTGATAATCGGCAATGTGCCTTCACACTGCATGGATTCGCTGTGTGGAAGACGTGTGGATACATCCGCAGCCATGCGTGCTTCAATCGACTCGATCTGCCTCTGCATCCTGACCTCAAGACCATGCGTGAGGCCGTTACGGCCGCAATCAGCGTCGATCCCTTGGGCTTTACGTCCAACTAGTCTCAATTCACCAATGTTAGTAAGTGGATGAGACATGATTTCTTGATCGCAAAAAAGGGTTCAACTTCAACTTGTATGTCAATTCCTGTTGAAGACATTCCAATACACGTAGCATATCTTCACATCAGCACAGCTGCAAGATGCCGATCGCGCACATCCTTCGTTGAAGATGTGTGGAGCTTCGACTGGCTTCTGCGGCTTCTCCTGTCGCAAGTGATCACCCACTCATACCATGGTCCAATACGCCTCACTCGCTGGTCCATCTCACCTCATTGCCGATCCATCCATCTGAGCGCGATCATGGCGCTCAGCGCCTTCTTCTTCGTCGCGTGCGTCTTCACGATGCTGCCTTTCCTGTACCTGTGCACGCGTGCGCTGCGCTCGAGCTGGGACAACAAGAACGACCAGGTCTACGAGGCGCTGCGCAGCCCGAGCGTCCGCAACGCGCGCAATGCATTCGAGCGGCGCGTCGCGCTCGCGATCCGGTGAGACCCCATGAACAGCAGACGAACAAACAAAAAGGAAAACTGAAAAAAATGAATTTTCTGTTTTTCGCATTTGGTACGATACAGGGAAGCCAAGCAAGGGTACCGCACCTGTGTGGGTTGTGGGTTCACCAACTCGATGCGCGCGGCGGCGTGCGTCCTGTGCGGCGCGGGGTTTTCCGAGCCCAAGAAGCGGGTGGGTCGATTTTTCAAGATGGGTCGTGAAAAGCGAGCGTCAGAACCCGAGAGCGCGAGCTCGATTGAGGTGGTGGTGGCGACAGAATCCACTCGCCAGCGACGCATCAGGTGAGTCGTATGATTCGGTGTCCTGTGTATTGTACCAGCTTCTTGATGGTGTTGCTGGTGCTGAGTAGGGCTCGGAAGGAATGGACACGGCACACCAACGACGATGGAAATGTCACGTGGCACTACCAGCCACGACAGCGAGTCCCGTTCAGTTCGATGAGGTGCTGCTACGTGCTCCAAACGGTTGGTGAGTCGATCGCTACGGAAGCGTCCGAGGTGGTTCACCCCGAGAGAGATTCCCTCGAATCCGAACCAGTCCAATCACCCGAGTGGGAAGGTATTAATACTGACACACCCGACGAGAACGACGATAGTGCAGAAGAGAATCTGGAACTAGTAGTAGAGTATCCATCTCCCAGCATCGACGATGTCACCTTGCAGCTGGAGACCGAGTTGGACGACATCACCCTGTCGATCGTCGAAGCACATGAGGCAGACCCAACCAAGATTGCGTACGCGACAGCCGCCAGTCGATCTCCACCACAGCTGCAACGCATCATACACTCTGTGGCCAGCTCACAACTCGACTTCCCGACGAAATTGGCTCATTTCATCACATCCACTGCGAGTCTGTTTGACCAAACGAGTCAGGCCGCAAACGATGGCCGAATCACCACCTCGAGGCTCGACGTCAACCGTGATACGCTGATGGGGGAGTCACTCGAGGCACTCGCTCGATTGACACATGAGGAAGCCCGCGCCGCCATCCGTGTCGAGTTCACAGGAGAGCGAGGTGTGGATGCGGGAGGCATCTATCGTGAGTGGTTCCTGCTCTTGAACGAGCAGATCGTGTCCCCAGCGTCCGGGATCTTCACGTGCGTGGACCAGCACGAACAGAGCTACTACGTGAACCCATATTCAAGGGAGGTGCTCGGAGAGCACCATTTGGCTCACTTCTTGGCAGCAGGTCGAATCCTCGGGCGTGCGCTGTTGGAAGGGTACGTGACAGGATTCCACTTGGCGCTGCCTCTGCTCAAGATCATCCTGGGTCTACCCGTCGGGTTTAGTGATCTCGAGTACTACGACCCGGAGACGTTCAAGAACCTCCAGTGGCTCCTGGAGAACGACGGTGTGGATGCACTATGCTTAGACTTCACAACCGTCGAGAAGCTACCAAATGGATCGGTACGCGTGGTGGAGCTGGTGCCTGGCGGCGGCTTCATCGACGTCACGGACGCCAACAAGCACGAGTTCGTCCAGCGCAAGCTCACGTACCTGCTCTTTGAACGCGTGTCGACGCAACTGTATGCATTCCTCAAGGGCTTGTATGAAGTCGTGCCTGTTGAGCTACTCGTGGTGTTTGATGCGGAAGAGCTAGACTACGTACTAGCCGGGTCGGACGAGATCGACGTGGACGACTGGGAGGCCAACACCATCATCTCCAAGAACCTGATGCTCCAGCCAGCATTCTTCCACTTCTGGAAAGTGGTGCGGGAGCTCTCGACTGAGGAGCGCCGGCGCCTCCTCCAGTTCGCGACGGGCTCCACGCGTGTACCTCCTGGTGGCTTCAGTGCGCTCACGAGCCAAGACGGTCGATTGTCGCTGTTCAGCCTCAATGGTGTTCACCCCAAGTTAACCTGGGGCTGCATCCACAGCCACTCGTGCTTCAACCGCCTCGACGTGCCGCTGCATCGCAACGTGGATGCGATGCGCGAGGCCGTGCGCGCCGTCGTCTCGAGTGCCGTGGTGGGCTTCACGACCGCGTGAGGTTTGATTCTGGATATTAATAATGAGAGGTATTCTACCAGTATTTGTGACGAAAAGGCATTGCGCTGCTGCTAAAGATATACGTTATTGCAGTCTTGTGTCCTTCTTCGGTAGTCACTTTTACAAGGTGTCACTATTCGTCATTTGGACCCACGCCCAGGGAAATGACGAAGATACACTGGTGGCACTAGCGTGTCTTCGAATGCTCCATCTTCGGCAGGATGCAATTCTTAAAGCGTAGGCAAGCGGTTCAGGCCGTCACCAGAGAATGGTACCCGCTCGGTCGGTGACAAGCCCGTGCTACAACTCAACATCGACAAAGTACGCGGGGCCAAGCCCCGCGCAGTTGGTCGATGACGAGGGCGAGAAGGTGCGTGGCAGTCAAAGTGTTCTTGCAGCAGGACTTGAGCAGCGACGTCGTGGCAGAGTTTCAGTCGGAAGTCGAGATCATGAGTACCCAAATGTGTGCCGAGTCCTGGGTGCATGCAAGGAGCAACCGCACACCCCGCGCTTGGGGGTCGTGGTCGAACTGATGCGACACGGGTCGCTCTCGGGCGTGCTACGAACGAGCCCTTGAACTGTCATGGCCTACGTCCACACCAGGACGCGCAACACTGGCACGGTGCAGTGGTTGGTGCCCAAAGTGAGTGGTGAGCACCCAGAAAATACACGGAGAAGGCCGATGTCTTTTCGTTCACCATCGTGGTGTTATACTATGGCTATGCGAGATCATGACCGGCGAATGTCCATTCGACGGCATGAACCAAGCGGCACGAGATGTGTTCAACCGCAAGTTGCGCCCCACCATTCCAAACGACTGCCTGTCCTTCTTTGCGCGGCTAATGAAGGCCTGCTGGAACCGCCAGCCCGAGCTGCCCGTCGCCCGTCGTTTGACCACATTTGGAAGGCGATTCGCACCACGCACCAGTCCTCAGAGCATGAATCGCAGCCGCGTCTTTAAAATCGACGGTCGTTGGTGGACGCCCTGTGAAGTACCCGAAGTTTTTGTCACAGACAGTACCGCCAAAAAACAAAAACAGAAAAACAACAACGTAGGCTCACTGACGGACATTGTAGGCCATTCGTATGAAACCAATGCAGACTATTCTCATGACGAATACAACCGTCGGATCGCTTGCTGGTAGCGGCGGTTTCCAGTCCACAACACGCAGCAACCAACCACTCGTACCGTCAATCGCTGCTCAAGATCATCTTGGGCCTGCCGGTGGCGTTGTACACCCTCGAGATTCGACGGTTGCCAGTGTCGGTTCACATTGAGAGAGATTGATTCGATGCGGATGCGGACGCGGACGCGAGGGTACATTCGCAGCCACGCGTGCTTCAACCGGTTGGATCTGCCGCTGCACCTCGACCCAAGAGATATGAAGAAGGCCATGCCCGCGGTGCTTTCGTGTCGAACTTACGGCTTTACGACAGCGTAAACTCGAGGTGCTTGTTGAATTGGGACGGCTCGAAATCCACAACTCGTTCAGTCTGACGGAGGCAGCATCTTGGCGGCGAGTGATGGCGTACGCGTCCGGGTTCGAGACGGGACGCGGCGTGGCGACGACATCTCGCGACTGCCACTCGACGACACGGTGGAGACCATGCTGAAGCGAATATATTCGCTGTGTAGACTGGCCGCACTCATCATCACTGGGAGTTTCTCCTGGAAGTCGCCTGCATTCGTGAACATCGCTGCCTCCCCGTCCGCAGCCATGTTGTGATGCAGCTTCTTGTTGCGCACCGATGCAAGACACGCGTAGAGCGAGCCGTGGGGCAGTAGCAGCCGCAGCATCTGCTCAAACATGCGACGGCACTCAGCTGGATGCGCGAGCTGTCGCATCGGGGCAAGCATGTCATACAGTGCGGTTGATACATTGCCTTCTTCCCATTCTTCTAGCCACAAGCGTTGTCGCCGCTTCACGACTCCGAGAAGTACCTCCCCCCACGGCTCATCGGCAGAGTTCATACCCAACAACGCTGCAGCATCCAATGCGTCCGCGTCGAGCATGCCACATTTTTGGCGGAGCAGCTGCGTCATGTCCTTATAGCTCTCCACGACAACAGTCAGCGCGGTATCGAGCAATGGTCGCGACAGGAGCACATCATGCAATGCCTCCGAAGTCAGGGCAAAGAGGTCACATGCTCGCAGTGTGCGCACGGTCGAGCGACGCACGGCGTAGCCAAGCAGCCCGCGCTCTCCAAAGCAATCTCCCTTCACGAGCCGGACTTCTCGTGCAAGTCCAGGAAATGCTTCACCACCTCCGCCGCTTGTGGCAAGTGTTGCAGTGACCACCGCCTCGGCCGAGGACCGAGCCACCAGCACGCCCTTGACCACAAAGTACATCGACTTGGCGATGCTTCCTTCAGAGATGACGTTCTCGTCTCGTGGGTAAGCTTGATACTGGAGATGCGGAGCGATCGCATTCACGAGTGCATCGAGCTCACCCTTGGTAGAGGTACCCTCCGGGAACAGCGAGCGGAAGTGAGCGGTGACGAAGTTCTGGAGGGGAGCGTTCGCCACGTCGAGCACGACTTCGTTCCGAAGCTCAGCATGCAACTCGTCGAGAAGTGACTGAAAGTTGACGCCCCGATGCGAGCTCCACAGACTCGCGAGAAATGCGTGGACACGACGCCGCAGCTTGGAACCAACGTGGAGTCGGCTGAGGTACTGCTTGACCGCGATGTGATGGTGTCGGAAGTGGACTTCGGTGCTGATGTAGCTCATGTACAGGTTGGTGATCTCCCCGATCATGATGGCCATCATGAGCAGTCCAACGAACGAGACGAGAAGTGTAAACACCATCTGCGGCTCCGTGTCGGGTGTGAAGGTCTCGCCCTTCTTCACAAACACGGTCGTCGCAAAGAAGAAGCTGCGGAGTAACCTCATCGCGAGTTGCTGGGTCGGTGACTCGTTGTCGATGAGCAGATCCGCCGGTGGTGCCCATTGGTACCATGTCGTTGTCGGCGTTGCCGTGGTCTTGCTCGCGACGTAAAAGTATGCGCTGGCACACCAGTATATGGCGACAAGGAAGAGGATCCAGCGAGAGACGAAGCGTGTGTGCTCGTACCGCACGTTACGTCGGTAGGTCTCATCGATGTAGTGTTGGAAATTGAGGATCTTGACGCATCGATTCAAGCGAAGCCACGGGGATACGTAGAAATCGGAGAGGAAGTGGTCGATTGGAAACGCACTGAGCGCATCCCACAGCAGGTGATGCTGTTTCTGGTACGCCGTTCGATGCGGGGTCTCGTAGAGCTCCATGGACAATGCCGACTCTTTCATGTTCCAGTTCATCCAGATATCCCATGCAAACAAGACCTCGCAGACATGCTCCAGGATACGCGTCACCATTGGTAGCACAAGTGTGACGCGTCGGCCGCTGGCGTCCTCATAGTACTGGGTATCGAAAGCGATGCGGTAGGGAACAGCTACGGCCATGAAGAGCGTCGTGACAGCCATGGCACGGAGCCAGAGCACGTGCGTGTCACTCTGTACCTCAGTGCAAGCGAGGAGCTTATCAATCCAGAGCTCTGCGACAGCTGTGCTTTGTGGTGTCTTTGCAGGCGTGGGTTGTGAGGGAGCCATCTTTGGCGCTGGGGCTTCCGATGATGACGTCGCCTCTGAAGTCTTTGGCAACTGTCTTTTCATTGACCTCGCTTGGGGCGGTGCTTGCGGACTGGCGACGACTACGTCAGGTGCGATCTTCGCGGCATTAGATGGATAAATCTGCGGCTGAATTGGTCGCGCTGGTGGTGAGGGTGGCGGCGAAATGGACGTGACTTCACTTCCTTTTCTGCTGGATAGACGACGCACTAGTCGTTTTGATCCTTGAGCGATTCGGTCCCCCATACGACGGGGAAGTGGTGTCTTCTGTGTGACGTTCGATCGTGATTGCCGAGTCTTCATTGGCTCTTGACGAAGTCGCTTCTCGTCATGCTGCTGCTCCGCCATGTACAGATTACGCATGTGCTGCTGCTCTTGGTGTATGCTCACGATCTTGAGCACACGCTTCTTCCACTCGGGGTATCTCTCGAAAACAAGCTCGAGAGATCGTCTTGATAGCTTGTACAACACACTGGATGTGCGAGCGCGCACATTGGCTGTCCGTGGTTTGTTCGCGAAGAGTGCGACCTCACCGAAGTAGCTGCCAGACGTGAGCTCGTTCACTTTCCTCATGGTAACATCGGGTGGGAGCGATGCCACTGGCGGTGCAGATCTCGAGGATCGGTCAGCGGTTTCTGACGATGATGCCTTCGCTTCGGCTGCGATCGCTCCGCCAGATGATGACGCTTCACTGCTAAGCCGGTGGAGTGTTGCTGCCGGCACGAGCACCTCGATGATCCCAGTGAAGACAAAGTACATGTCTGTACCCTCGTCACCGTATCGACACACAAAGTGGTCCTTGACAATCAGTTCTTGAAGAAACTGAGAGACCAGCATCCGCGTGACCGACGCCTCCATGTCACCGAGGAACGCAACCTTCAACATCATTGGTTGAAGATGAACAAGTCGGATGTCGGTGAGGAGAGACGGAGGCAGGCAGCTTTCGAGAATGCCTTCCTGTGTGATGGAGTGGAATCTCTGGAAGAACACGTAGGTCTTGAGCTTCGTCTGAAGATCCTCCGACAATGAGAAATGCCGCAGTAGTAGGCGGAGAGACGCAAGCTGCGAGCTGAACTGCCTCGTGTCTGCACCGCGCACCTCGATCACGTCGGACGTGTTCCCGATGACGTATGCGAAGAGACCGAGTCCCGCGAGCATTGTCACGGACGAAAACAACGCCTGGCCCGACGTCTCTGGGAGATTGCTCGTCGCTGAGGCTGTCATCACTCCGAAAGCCCAGAACACAGCTGACCAGTACTGCATCTGCGCTCGCGCTTCGCGCAGTCGAAAGCCTGGCAGCCATGACGCTTGCTCATTGGGCGAGAAACCAAAGCTGAACCAAATGCAGCCCAACGTGTGCGCGAGTAGCATGGTGTAGTAAACGATCTTGAGGAGCCGTAGCTCAAGAGTCTTGTTGAGATACTTGGATTCCATCGTCCGCAGCATCCCAGTAACGCGAATGAGACGTACCAGCTTGTGCACGTTGATCAGCTCGACTCGACTGCTCGCTCCATCAACCACACTCTTGAGGACCCAGTTGACGAGGAAGAGCGGAACGAGTGCGACTGCGTCGAGCACGAATGTCGTGGACCGGAAGTATCGCCGACGCATCTGCTTGATGTCCATGACCTTGTTTCCGTACTCGTAGAACCCAAGGCGACTCTGGAACAGCATGTCGAGCAGAAAGATCACTTCGCATAGTATCGTGAACGCTTCTGACAGCACCACTCGCTTGACACCGAAACACGCCTCGTATACGATCTTGAAGCTCTGCATGGTGATGACCAAGGCGATAAAGATTTGCCAGCTCATCGTACTCGGGGCATCGGGATCAAACAACAGCACCGGGTTGTGGTCATCGAGGCCGAACATGTCCAACACAAACGTGTGGAGGCGTGGGAATCGCTTCATGCTTGACTCCATCGAACGTGCGTGATCTGCGATCGCCAGCGAGATGCTGGCACGTTTTGACTCAAGTGAGTGGGCTCTCGCAAGCTTGGAATCGAAGACGCGTCTCTCCAACGCTTTGAGTGCCATACTCAATGTTGGGAAAGTCTTGTGCATCAAATGTAGATGATGGCGCGAAACGAAAAGCAGGATACAGCCACTGATCGCAGTCATTCGCTCTGCGTAGCTCACGGACGACTCGCTGAGATGAAGCGAGGCTGTGCCAAAGAAGCCGCCCTTGGGGATCGTACGCGGCTGACTTCCGTTTGTGATCATGCAGACTTCACCGTCGAGTAAGAAGAATAATCCACTTGCGTAGTCGCCTTGTCGGTAGATGATCTCGCCTTGACCGTAGAGAACGAAGTCGACACTGTCAACAAACACACGCTCCAAGTCAGTCAAGACGGACCGCACATCTGTAAGAAGTGCGAGTGTCTGGACCGCTGGCTGGCACATTGAGAGGATGATTTCACGCCGAATCGTCTCAGGCAGCTCCTCCAGTACTTCGTTTACAGTCGCCCCTCGGTGAGAGCTCCACCAGTAATCGAGGAACGCGTTGACCCGCTGAAGTATGGCTGGTGGGGCGCTCTGTGATCGTAGAAATGACTCGATTTGAGCACGCGTCACCAAAAACTCTTTCTGCTCGAACGATGCCGAAGTCAGTCGGGTGTGGACGGTGTCGACTAGCATCGCGGACAGCAGTAGGCCAATCCCCATGCACACAATCGCGAAAACGAGTTGCACGACTGTCTGGGGCTCAAACGTGTGGCCAAGAGTTGTCAGGGTCGTCGCTGCGAAGAAGAGCGCGCGCGCATACTGGCGAACCACAAGCGAGCTGGCGCTGACTTGGCTCTGGGTTTCGGAGTGATACGCCGGGTCCAGTGATGTGTCTGGGAGCCACGATGTTGAGCTTCCGTTTGTCGCCTCTGCAAACCCTTCGAACTGTGTGACGCCAAAGTAGGCACATGCGACAACGTGCAACACGAGAAAGACACCGACGCCGGTCGTGGCAACGTGTAGCAACCGCGATGCGATATCGTCTGTGTGGAGATCGCTGATCTCGATCGGTCTGGTGCCGTCGACAAGAGGTTGCGGTCGTAGTCGAAGCTCGTTTACATTCTCCCGCATGCGCCAGATGCGAGTCAGTCGTGGAAGGCGCAGTACCCATGGAATCGTCTCCGAGGTCCATGCAGGGGGCACTATCATCCAGTAAGGAAGCACCGATGCAAGATCAGCGGCAAACAATCGACTGCGAAAGTAGCTCACCGCCACGTGGACCGGATCGATGGTGGCCCCCTCGCCCTCAGCCGTGATCGGTCCAAGATTTGCCGACACGTACATGTCAATCCACAGCACGAGGTCAGCAGCCGTGTTGAGGAACTGCATGTACCACGCCGAAGCCGTCTTCTCACGCAGCAGTGCAAACCCCAACTCCATGGTAACGAACATCCAGTTGTACCATGTTGTGAGGAGCACTCCGACGATCCATACACGGCGGAAGAGAGATGCTCGTGGGATCACTTTGCGGGGCAGAACTCTGGAGAGCCACACCATTCGTCGACTCTTCTGCTGCTTTCGCTTTTGGATGAGCAGCCGCGACAAGTTGTCATAAAAGTTCTGCAGCGCATCGACAGCAGTTGCAGTACGATCACTTGTACGCAGAAGCCAAGAAGGAGCTTGGGGCATCTTGCGGCCGAGCATTAAGGTCTGGCTGCGCTTCAGCGGAACTGTTTGTGGGACGTACGTTGACGAGCGCGTGTCCGCCTCCTCGGCCGTCTTTTCGTCATTGTCATCTTTCTTTTTCGATGGTGTTGTACCGGTATCATCAGCCGCGGGGCCTTCCGTGTTCCCGGCTTCGGTCTTCTCGCGCTCGGATCGCTTGCTCATGGCGGACATTCGCTCTCGTCGAGCGATGGATACGTTTTGAGTCGATTTACTTCGCCCAATGGCTGGTCGCTTCGGCGATCTTGGCTGAACTTTCGCTATGACTGGACTCTGGCGCGCTTCGCCAACAGCATTCGAGGTAACCGCGACCGGTGGTCCAGTTGAGGGAGTATGCCGAAGCTTTCTTCGACGAGGATCCTTCGATTTTCTCGGAGATGCAGCCGCTGAGTTGTTGCCACGGCTTTCTTCGTTCACATTCTGGGCGTGAAGGAGTGTTGATAGCAAGTACTCTTCAGCACTTGTGCCAGCGCTGACCACGGTAGAGTAAGTCGCAGTGCCTGGTTGATGGCTCAGGATAGCCTCCACCGCTCGCGAAATGACTTCAGCATGCTGTGGGTAGCCTTCTAGCACCCGCTCGATGTGGAAACGAGTTAGCTTATAGAGCGTGCAGTACGTGGAAGTCATCACAGTCGCGGATCTGGGACGCTTGGAGAAGACCGATACCTCACCGAAGAAGCTTCCAGCGCTCAGCTCGCGTACGTTGGTTCCTCGCACGATGATCTGCAGCACACCGGATTTGACCACGTACATGCAGTCTCCCGGGTCACCGACTGAAAAAAGCGTGTAGTCGGCTGGAAGCGAGACGAGCTCGAGCAAACTGGTGAGGGCTGTGATGAACTGAATACTGCAGCCTTTGAAGAGCGGTATCTTGGCGACAGTATCGCGTAGCAGATCGACTTGGATGTCGTTGGCGATGGATGGGCACAGGAGCTTGACGACCTCTCGATCGTTTGATTCCGCATCCGTGTAGTAGCGCTTGACATACTCTACGGCTTGAGCTTGGAGATGATCTGGGACATGATAATAGCAGAGAATGTGCCTCAGCTGGTTCATTCGGGCTTGCGCGATGACGCTCTGGGGTGTGTGCTCGCTCTTGGACAAGACACAGAACACAGCACACAAGTACGAGAACAAAGAGAACCCCGACAGCAGAACGAGCACAGTGAACGCCACTTGAGTCGGCGTCGATGGAAGCTCGCCTTCGTGCACACCAGTGAGTAGCCCAAACGCCCAGAAGAAACCACGCAGGTATGGTGATGGCGCACTAGTCGTGGGATCTTGGAGCGGCACAGGAAGCCACCGCTGCTCCACTGCCTCTCCCGATCGATCGCCGAATGCTACCCGCGCACACGTGAACACGTGCGTGAGTAGGACGGTGGTGATCGTCACTTTCACCATCTTGAGCGCGACGAACGAGTTGGCGTATAGATCTTCCAGTGCCGCAAAGTACTCTGGTACACGCCAGATCCGAAGCAGCTTGTGGACCTCGAGCCATGCTGGCGGATAGGCAGACGCTGGGTTGACGATGAGTGCCAGCGGGACGATCGCGATGGCATCGAGAACGAACGCGATTGACGTCAGGTACTTGATACGGGACCGAGAGGCGTCTCGCAGAATGTTGCCGTCCTCGTAGAACCCAGTGTTGAGCTTGACGTAAAAGTCCATCAAGAAGAGAGCTTCGGCAGCGTAGAAGACCTTGAATCCGTCGTGGGCGAGTACTCGTGGCAACTGGGACCCAGCACTCTCGTTTGCTCTCGCGGAATCGAAGAAGACGACGGCGTAGGGCAGCAAGATGTACTCGTACACGAGCGCGAGTAGTAATACTTGCTGCCACAGCTTGAGTAAGGGCGAATGGGGATCGATCGCCGTGAGCGGGTCGAGGGAAAGCCAGTCCGCGGAGAGACGACGCGCCTGCGCACGCACTCCAGAGAGGCGGCGTGTATCGCTACTGCGAGAGGAGCGGCGCTGCCGCGTAGGCGACGGCGGCGGTGGCGAGATGCGCGGCATTTCCGAAGCGACGTTGAAGTGATGAGGGGGGACGGAAACGCCGAGTCACCATCTACTGATTTAAGACAAAGATGTCCGGTTTATGTATGTTTTAACACATACGAAGTACCGGATGGTTCCATTCTCGTTGCGTGGAATCGGTCACGAGGGAACACGAGGCTACCTCATGAGCCACATGTGCTTTTTAAAGCAGGTTAAAACCTCGACGTACCGCTGTAGTATAATCGCAAGGACATCGCCGGAGCTCTCTCGAACCGCAATTTTGGGTTTCCGATCTCCCGAATCCATCCTAATTCAGTATATTACGTGGCCGGATCCCGAATAGTGACACTACTTTTCGACGACGAGAGTGATAATGAGCAGCAGCTTGGGGTTGAGGAATTGGCGGTACGTTGCTACATGATACGAACGCCGCACGCCGCACTACCACTGCGCATTTACTTCCCATGGATATAGAAAGCATGATGGCTGCGTTGATTGGTATTGGTATTCATACCGTGTGCAAGCAGTGGTCAGGTCGTGGAACCGATCGCAAACGTTGCCCACGTCAACGTCGATGGCAGCGAAACAACCGCCAAGAAGGACGAGGCGAAGCCACAAAAGCAGCACAAGAAGGACAAGAAAATGAAAAAGACAGAGAAAGAAATCGAATACGTCAAGGACGAGTTTGGACGAGATGTGCCGGTGGACAAGCACAAGAAGAAACGGTCCAAGAAGCGATCCAAGCGATCCAAGCGGAGCCGATCCCGGTCCCTGTCGACGGTGAGCGACGAGTCGACGCACCATCGACAACCCCGCGTGAACACGCCGCCACCACCAGATCCACGTCGCCCTCAGGTCTTGTAGTCTCTGTGCATCTTTGTGTGATTGAATGCTTGGCTCACTTCATGGACCTGCCACTGCAGTTGGACGATGGTCGATCGAGTAAGCTAGGAACGCGTCGTCGATCTCGGAGTCGAAGCAGAAGCAGAAGCAGAAGTAGAAGCCGCGAGCGGCACAGCCGACGGCACAGAGATCGTAGTCGCAGCGCCTCGCGTGATCAATCTCGTCGGCGTTCAGGACGATCGCGATCTAGGTCTCCTCCATCCCAGACTTCACGATGGACTCATGATGGGTTTGAAAACCGAAGTCCAAGTCCGATGCGAGAAGTGGATCCTACCTACCGACCCGAGCCCGTGGAGTGGGTGTCTCGTGCTGGCGGTGTGTACATTCCGCGGTCCAATCACCAGTGACCTCTCGTGGAACGACCGGCTATTTTAGCTAGCGCTGGTTAGTACCGCAGTGAGAGAGCGACCCCGGTGTAGGATCAATGAACGGAACTCTATCGCTGCTGCGCGAGTGGGATGAAGGTACGACGCGTACTAATCAATACACGCCAGCTTCGTTCTAAGTGGCGAGTGTCGTCAGGGTCCAAGCTCAAGCGCAAGGAGCTACTCGAGTGGTTGCTCGGTCGATTTCAACACACACACAACAGTGGAGAGCTCGAGCTCGAGTGTGGTAGTCATGTGTCGCTGCTTCTGCCTCGCATCGTCGCATGGATGGACAAGGACAATCAGTACGTGAACAAACACAGGCACTCCTCACATGCAAAAACGCAGCCACGTGTAGAGCCACTCGACGAACAGCTCGGTGTTTTGTTCATGTTCCTCGCATCGTCGAGCGCACACGTCTACCTTCACGACTTTCTGGAAGCCGATGGGCTTCGTGTGTTGATCAAGACACTCGAATGTCGTCACCGAATCAACGACAAGCATCGGTGTATGAGCTTCGCCCTGTTGCTACGCATCATTCAACGAGGACGCAAGTTCAAAGAGCGAATCAGTCAGTGCGACGGGGAACTCGTGCTCGTTCGTAGTGCCATCGCATCCGACCCAACCACCGCGAGCAGTCAGCGTGGCGTCCAGTCGAGTGTATGGTCTCTATGTCGAATGACGCTTCTTGAGCTAATGCACGACAACCACAACTACACGGACGCGACTCATCGAACCATCGAGTTCATGCTGGCCTATGAGAGCGTCAGTGTGAACGTGGTGGGTGCTCAGATCCTTCGTGAACTGGTGAGCGAAACCTCGTTCTTCTACGACGCCTACTACCGATCAGAGATGCAGAGAGAAGTCGTGGAAATGAGCCTAAGGCTGGTCAAGTCATCCGACGTTCCGCTTCATCACGAAGGTCTTGAACTCGTCTACCATCTACTGCATGATGATGAGCTCAAGGTGAGTAGAAGTAGAGTTTATACACACGTTGCGTTCATCTTATCCCCGAGCGTGATGGTGTTTGTCTACAGGGTTCTCTCTGTGCCTCCCTAGCGACGTGGATTCACGACACAGCACTCGTCATTGAACCGTCAGTACTAGTACAATACCCAATCGCCTGCTGAGGAGAATCGTCCCATAACTGGTTGTGTATGTACTGTACAGTGTTGACGAAGCGTACGCCTCGCTGGCGAGCACGATCCAGTATGAGATGTACACACACCTGCGGTCGGCATTTGTGTGCGCCACACAGACGATTCTCACGTTGTTCAACTCATTACCGATCATCGCCTCCGTGCTGGTTCAAGACTATGAAGTGCTGATCCCGATGGCTTTCGTACTCACTGTCGACCGCCCTGGCTCACTCAAATGGCACGCAGCACTGACGGCGATCCATTCCATCTTGCATCAGTGCCGCGACGTCGCCATCGGCCACCTGAGTCAGCTGTTTCATCTCCCCTGCGAGCAGCTACAGGATCTACCGATGTACACCACCAGTGATCACTTGGCCGATGTTTTGCTCGGGGACGACGCCCACCTCCAGTCCATCGCTCTCCAGTTCTTTCGCAACGGATGGGTTCGCCAGCTGCCTCACAAGTGCATCGGTACAGTCGACACGGATGATGTGGACCCTGAGCTTGTCGAGATCGAGTACGCTGTGCACGCTGCTGTGAGTCCAGTGATCCCCACACTGTACCCACCACCAGCGGGTGAGAACCCCGGCAACGATAACCTTGATCCGTACACGGATGATATGAGTTTCGCGATGGAGCAAGAGCTCCAGCAAAAGTTGAAGCGCCACTTCAGCAAGTTTCACCGACTCCCGGCTTCACAAAAAGAATAACATCAAAAGGAGTGGATGGAGGAATCAAAATATGTGTCGAAGTTCTCATCAGTTCTCATCTGGCGCCATGTTCGCATCGAGATATCGCGACATCGATTGCAGCTGCGCGAGCACGATGTTGACTTTTTCGCGCGCGATCTCGGCGTCCTTCTCGGCGCCGTACGCGCTGCGGCCATACGTGCGGTAGTCAGAGACAAGGTGGATGTTGTTCGCCAACTCAGCGTGGATCTCCTTGACAAGCTGCAGGAATTCAGTTGTGGCCTGGTTGAATGCTAGCGTCGAGCTTTCCTCCGACGACTTGCATGGTGCCAAGTGGTTGATGGCCGCAGCGGCCGTGCGAAGCGCGGCGACGAGTTTCTGTGTTCCCAACAGGAAGGTCTTTATTCATCAACTGTATTGAGGATGAAGGCCATAATATACAGGGAAATACGGACCGTCTCAACGGTGTTCAACGAAGGAAGCACGCCCGCATGGCGCGACCCGGTGAATGGGCCATTACTGTCCGAGAAATGCACGCGCCCATCGAGTTCCGCCTCCATTTCTGGTGCCGGTTTAGATCACAGATAAAAGCTGTTCACCAGAGTTTACCTCTGTTGTACGATGACCATCACTCCCTCATGCTTTAATACAGGATGTAGCCATGTGAGCAGCTATTTTTCAGCACGCAACGTCCAGAGCACCGCGCCACCAAAGCAGACATCGCGATGGACCACAAGGTCACCACCGACTACACGCGCTTGCTGCACAATTCGAATGTCAAGGTGTACGTGCGCGCGCGCCCCTGTGCCGATGGCTACGAGCCATCTGAGGACATGTTCGAGCGCAAGCGCGAGGCGCCAAAGAACATCGTGATCAAGGACACGGAGCGTATGCAATACGGAAACCACGCGTTCTCGTTCGATAACATCTACTGGACCGACACCACGCAGCACACGCTCTATGAGACGGTCTGTGGTTTATCTTACATTGAAATCATGGTGGTCGAGTCTGATGGGGATCGTGCTGTCATTAGACCAGTAAAGTACTCGTGGACTATGCACTCAAGGGCATCAATAGCTGCTGCTTTGCGTACGGCCAGACAGGCTCTGGGAAAACGTTCAGGTAGGGAAATCACTCGTCTGAAGTGTGTGCGGAAGAATTGAGAGCGTTGTGGTAACAGCATCTTCGGCGAGCCAGGCGAGAAGGCAGGCGTCCTTCCTCGATCCATTGAGCACCTCTTCGAAACGATCGACCGCAACGACCACAAGAACAAGGTATGAGCCCTAAATGGGGTAGAAGCATGCGCTCTGGCCACGCTGAGCTGTTGTTTTTGTTCAGTCAGTGACTCTGGTCGTGAGCTTTCTCGAGATCTACTGTGACCGAGTGCGTGACCTCGCACGAGAGTGAGCCGTCAGCCTTTGCCTTCCTTTCTTCATGACCCCTCCTCACACCGGTCTCTCATCTTCCCATTTAGCTACCTCAAAAAGTCAGGACGCGCGGTATCGTATCAGACGTCAAGCAGCACAGACTGGTTTCTTCGGCAGGTAGGTGGTGACAGTGTTTGTCAACCACCCAGAACAGTCATGAAATCAACTCCATATAGCGGCAGATGAATCGCACCGAGTCTGCATCAAGCTTTGGATCCAATCCAGCAAAAGGAGCAGGCAATGACGATGAAGATGACTATGAGAAGGGTATGTGCTGCATTTCACTGTCGCTGCTCACGTGAATCACAATACTGACCACAGTCGATACCGTCAGCCAACTTTGAGATCCACGAAGATGCCCAGGGGCGAGTGTTCGTCAAGGACCTTGCGATGGCCACCGTCACGAGCCGGGAGGAAGTGGACGCGCTGGTGATGGCTGGTCTCAAGTTGCGCGCGACCCATGAGACCAAGATGAACGCGGTCTCGTCTCGTTCCCACACAGTGTTTACCATCCATGTATTCCAACAGAGTACGTACGCATCGAATGCTGGGCACCATTCATTTGCTTACAGCATGGATGTGACCGGTTTCAGACCACGATACAGACGAGATCATCTACGGGCAGCTCAACATGGTGGATCTCGCTGGGTCGGAGCGACTGAAGAAGAGCGAATCAGACGGTCAGCGACTGAAAGAGGCGCTGCACATCAACTCGTCGCTCAGTGCCGTGGGCAAAGTGGTCATGTCACTGGACCCTGAGAGCGGCTACAATTACATCCCGTACCGCGACTCGAAACTCACACGCTTACTGCAGAACAGTATCGGCGGCAACTCGTACACGATCCTCATCGCAACGATTCACCCCATGAAGGAGCACTACGAAGAGTGCCTGAGCACGCTGCAGTTTGCCAACCGCTGCCGCTCGGTGCAGAACCAACCCAGGGTCAACCACATCAATGGCTCGGTCGGCGACAAGGACCGCCGCATTCGCAAACTGCAGGACGAACTGGCGACGTTGCGACGGCAGCTAGAAGGGCTCCGTGTCGAGTACAACAACCGCTTTCTACGTGCGCTCAAAGGGCTAGGCTTCGACGCCGAGGACATCACCGAGAATGGCGAGATCAAGTTTGCGGTACAGCTACTCGAAGGCTATGGTCCAGCCTTCCCGCTGTGCAACTAACTTACAATTGAATGTATGCAATAGGACGGCACCGTGCTGCGATCCGTGTTCTCGGAGAATGAGGACGACGGCGGGGGCGGTGCAGCGTCCGGCCTTGGACGAGGTGGTGGGCTGTCGCCTCTCGCCCGTGGAGGAGGCGCGCCGGAGACACAGTCGAGCATTCGCCAAGCAACAGGTTGGTACATCGGACGGCAGACAGGTCGGTGAGGTCCTCACTTGTATTCCTGGCGACAGAGCTGTCCAGGAAGGATAGGGACCAGCTCCGGCAAAAGTATGCGAACGCCAAGACCAACTTTAGTGTCGTGGTGGTGCGTCACCCGCTAGCACATCGTATGGCTGGAATCTCTTCCTGATGCTGACGCGTTGGTGGTCTGCACAGACGGAGGCTCGAAAGGAGAAGGAAGAAGCACGAAAGAATATCAACGACTTGCGACGACGCATCGGCCAGTTGGAAGATGCGCTGGCACAGAAGACGCGCGAGTTTGAGAATGCGCTTGCTGCCGAGAAGACAAAGCATCGCGCTGAGATTCAGCAACTGCTGATGAATCAAGCAGTCTCCTCCCAGCAGCAGCAATCGACCAAAGCGACATTGTCGTTTGTATTCGACAAGCCACCGCGCCCTACGAGCGCGTTCACGGATGACCAGGCCGAGCAGCGGCTGCGACAGCGTGTGGCATCCATGGAGCAGTCCAAGAACGGCGAGGTGGCGCTCATTCGGCAGCAGGTGCGACTGATAGGCCTATTGTGTCATCGGTGGTCGTGATGTCGGATGCTGATTTGAACATTGGTGCAGTATGAGCAGGTGGTCAAGCAGAAGAACGACGAGGTCACGGCGCTCAAAGCTCATCTTGAGAAGCTGCAAGCGAACACTGCTCAAACCGTGGAGGTGGGGTGGCTTTGGTCCTGATGATCACAATGCTCAACCACTATACAAACCTGGTGCTTGACTTTAGAGCCTGCGCGGTGATTGCTCTGAGTTGTATGCGTACGCGGCCCGCCTCAACCACGCGTACGAGGACTCGCAGCGGTGCGTTGTCAGTCTCCACTACCGGCAGGTAGAAGCGATGACTCATCTCTTTCTCGTGCACAGAGGCCAGTATGTGACGTGGCCGAAGAACGTCTTTGCCGATCCCAACCGCCTTCGCCATGTCAAGTCTTTGGTACGCCATGTGTGTATTTACTATCACAGAAGGAGTGGCCGTGGGATGATGATGCACTGGATGCTGTGTAGCTCGCAACTGACACCAAGAGGCACCTCCACTTCCAGCTGCAGCAGGCTGGGGTCACCCCCAACACTAAGACTGGTACAAACCCATCCTCGCAGCCTGCCGTGGATGAGCCAGTGACGCGGCCAATACAGCGACCAGTGTCGGCGCCGGTGCGTCGATCCAAGCCCACCAACTATCCATCAGCACTGCGCGATCGCGTCCAGCGGCACACACCCCACCATCAATAGAAACACCCTTGGATTGATCGTGTCTAGTCACGATGCCAAGTCTATACAGATGCAACGACACGCAGCATCTCGTCCACCGACGTGAACTTTTCCCGTGGCTTCCCCACCGACTGGCCACGCTTCTCTTCCTCAGCGTGGAGACGCTCGACGTCCACCCAGGTCACAAACTGCTTGGTTGGCTGACGGGACTGAATCAAACGGCGCACAGCGACAAGGCCATCCGAGTCATTCATAGGCTGCATCACGACGTTGTTGGCAGCGTCCTCAGCGATGCATGCGACAGTCTCGCGGGCGTCGAGAATGTTAGAGCCGATGATACCAGACGGCCCACGCTTCAGCCAGCCCGAGCAGTAGAGTCCTCGCACAGACGCACCATCGGCACCCACTACGCGGCCTTGCACGTTCGCGACGGTGTGGCGCTTGGTATTGAACGGCACGTCGTCGATAGGCTCAGACTTGTAGCCGATGCTGCGCAGCACCAACCCACATGGAATCTCCTCGAATTCACCCGTGCCCACGGCGACCTGGTTCTCAGGAGGGCCCTCCAGCCGCGTTTTTTCCACACGCACACTGCCAACACGGTCAGGATGCGCTGGGTGTGGACGCAGTTCGACTGGGGATCGAAGGAACGCGAGCTGGATCTGGCGATCGGCACTGCTGGCAGTCGCGTACTCGGTCGCCACCTTGCTGAGCAGCTCCTGCATGCGCTTCTTGGCCCGTTGATCTTTGATCTCCTGCTTGGACGCATCCGTCAGGCCGTCCTCTAGGTTCATCGGGTCCACAACACACGCGACACCGTCCAGCTTGGTGATCTCGCGCACCTCCTTCATCGTGAACGCAGCCTGGGCACTGCCGCGGCGACCGATGACCAGCACCTTCTTGATGTTACTGTGGCCCCAAGACAAACGACTCATCAGTGCGTGTCTACTAGTGTGTATCCTCGCATCCCACCATGAACATACCTCTTGGCGAGCGCCTCCACGGCGTGGGTCGAGATGTCGGTGGTCTGGAGCTCGGCTGTCGATTTGGTGAGCACTCGCGCACAATCGATCGCCACGTTTCCCTGTCCAAAGATCACAGCCGTGTCCACGGCCAGATCCGGGTCGAGGTCTCTAAACGACGGGTGGCCATTGTACCAGTTGACAAACGACCGCGCCGAGTGTACACCGCACAAGTGTTCGCCTGGGATGCCCAGGGCACGATCGCCCGCGGCGCCGTAGGCCAGCAGGATGGCGTGGTAGTGCTGCGTGAGCTCCTCGAGGTGGATGTCTTCACCGACACGCACGTTGCCCAAAAAGTCGAATCGCGGGTCCTGCGCCACCTTGTCAAAGTCGTTCATGACGCTCTTGACCTCGGGGTGGTCCGGCGCCACCCCCGAGCGCACGAGGCCTTTGTTTTTTTTAGGTGGAGTAGTCAGTCAAACACACTATAAAACAAAACAACAGAGGCAATAGATGATAAAGTGTTGATGCCACATACCGTACGGCGTGGGCAGCGCTTCGATCATGTCGACAACGACGCCATCGTGCTCCTTGAGCAGGTACTTGGCCGAGTAGAAACCGGCGGGGCCAGCGCCGACGACGCAGACGCGCAGCTTCTTCTCGCTGGGTGGAGGTGACGCGGCAGAGCTGAAGCGCGCAGCGACGCAGTGCTGTGCAATGCCCGTGTGTATCTGGATGCGCGAGGAAAGCAGCGCGCGGAGTGCCATTTTGGGCTTGCAATGTATTACTACTACTACTTCGCAAACGAACGTGTGATGGAGCTCTTGACGACGAGAGTGATCTGCAAAATGCAGGAGTGAAGGTGATTTGTACCCCATTAAAGTGACGTGCATGTCACTACGCCGTGGAGGGTGTCTGACCTCGTGAATCATTCCTACAGTCATCTATTCGTTTGTCATAACATACAGCACACTGGACGCTAGCATCCCTGCAAACACATGCAGCAGGTTTAGTTGCCGTTCTTCTGACGGGCAAGCTTCTGTGCCTTGAGGGACGCGATGGTGGGGCGCTCGAACTGGGACTTGGACATCTTGCGGTTCACATAGTACACACGGCCCGTGGAACGCGAGACCTTGGCCTCCCATCCTGGCGGCAGCGGTACCTCCGGCAACGCGTCGAGGTTGAAGGATTCGCGGATCGGTCGGTCCGCCTGCTGCTCCTTCTTAGCGGTGACCTTCGCAGCTCCGTTGGCAGCCGCGGCAGCAGCCTGGGCGGTGGACGAAGAGCTACCATCATCCGACGCGCGCGACTCCGTGCCCTTGGTCAAGCTGGAACGGCGGCCAGCGTAGATGCCCTTCATGCGGCCCTTGAGGCTCGACATGGCGTCCGTGACGCCGTGGCCTACGGTGCCCACGAGCGTCTGTCGGGTGACGATCGAGTCCGAGATGCTCGACGTCATCGTGCCGCCGTTCTGTTCGTCGTCGTGGCTCTCCTCGCCGTCCGAGGTCTTGGCGGCTGACTTGTTGGTGCTGGTCCAGAACTTGGCCTTGGCCAGGCTCATGGTTGGCAGCTTGGGCATCGTCGATGGACGCGAATCCGAGTGCTTGGAGCCACGAGCTGGGTCGTCGTCGCCAGTCAGCGAGTCCAGGTACACCTCTTCCGTCTTCTTCACTTCCTTCTTCGCGCCCAGCGTGCGGAAGAGACCACGCTTCTCCTTGGGCTTCTTCTTGACAGGCACACCATTGATAGTGAGATCCTTGACATGCTCCTGCAGCTTGGTGTTGTCCTCCTCGAGCTGCTTGATGCGGCGGTCCTTTTCACGAACGCTATCTTCCAACTGACGCAGCTTGACGATGAAGCCAGCAGACACGACCTCCTTGTCGCCCTTGAACTTTTCATTGTTGAGCTTGACCGTCGCCAGCGACTCCTTGAGCTCCTCGTTCTTCTTGCGTAGCTTTTCGTTTTCGTTCTGGAGCTGCTCGATCATGCCACCAGCATCCGCCATGATCACATTCGAGGCTGAGGTTGTTGTTACAGTGTCACGCTCCTGGAGAAGTCGAGCGGTGCGTTCTTGCTCCGCCAAGAGGCTCTCCTTCAGCTTCTGCAGCTGGTACGTCATATCGGCTTGCCGCTTGCTCTCAAGCAGCTCGGCCAGGTACTTTGGTCGCTGGATCTTCATGCGCACCATGGCCTGCACGCGAATGACCATCGCGCGAACCATGACGTACTTGACACTGCACCAAGCGTCGAGTCAGTCTTCTGTAGGTTCATTTTCGTATCAAGCGAACCTCAGGACGTACCGGTGGATGTGGCCACGAGCGTACCGCTGGATGATGACCGCGTTGTGGTTGCGCTTGACCTCGACGGCGAATCGACGTCCACGAATACCACGCCATCGCGCCTGCAGCTGGATGAGGCCCTTGCGGAACGTGTGGTAGCGGCGCATGGTCGTGACACATCGCGCCACAGACTACAATACGCAAAAACGTATACCATGAGTACCAGTTCACACACACACACACCGGATGTATCCAACGTCGTCGTACCTGGAGCTTGATGATGGCCTCTAACTGGTGCAAGTACTGGATGCGAGCCGTGAAGCACTTCATGATCGCCTGCAGCCGCACGGCCTTGGCGTCCAGGAACTTCTTGCGGCGATCCTCCAAGTCTTCAAGCACGCCCAGCTGGAAGTAGACACGGGTCTTGCCCATTTGGTACTGCTCGGGCGTCGAGAGCTTGAGCTTCTCCATCAGCAACTGGCACTTGTCCGCGGCGGTGGAGCCATCGCTCGGCACAAAGTGCCAGAACTTGTCCAGCAACTCCGTGTGCTGCAATCGGTTCGGGTACGCGGCACGCGCAATACGGATCGCTTCAATCACACCGGCACACCGCAATTGGGACACGACCATCTCCTGATCCATCGCCGTCGAACTCTTGATCGGGTTCGGCTTGATACAGCGCACGTAGTGCACCTTGGTCGCGTTGATCGTGGTCATGAGCTCGCTCAGACTCTCCTTGAACTGGGTACCGACCGTGGAAAGCGTCAGCGCACCACCGCCCGTGCGCTTTCTCGCGCCACCACGCGCTGGCGCGGCCTCCGCGGCCGCAGCCTTGGCCTCTGGCTTGGGCTCGAAGAGCGCCGCGATGAACGGCTTGCTGGAGCCACGCATGAGCTCCGAGAGATCCGGCAGCAGCGAGTCCTTGTGCTTCTCGAGGAAGCCCACCGACTCGTAGGTCACGGGCGCCGCGTAGTGGCGAATCGTAAACTGGGTGCGCGAGGTGCGTGGGAACTCGATCACGTGCGCCATGTCGTCCTTGTGGAGCGACGAGACCTTGGACATGAACGCCTCTTCGTTGCCCTTGGGCCGCATGAGCTCCTCGTTCAGCAGCGAGATGATGCCCATCTTGGACTCGATGATCGTGAGCACGTCCTGGTTGTCGGCGTACTCGATGTGATTCCACTGGATGCCTTCCTCTTCGTACTCGATCTGCACGGTCTTGAACACGTCTTGCGTGAACTTTTGCTGGAGCTTTTCGTTCGCGTAGTTGATACAAAACTGCTCAAACGAGTTGTGCTTGAAGTGCTCAAAGCCAAAGATATCCAGCACGCCAATGTGGTTGCTCGTGTTCTTCTCGTCCGAGAGCGACGCGTTGATGGCCGACACGAGCCAGTCAAACACGTTCGAGTAGATCGCCTTGGCCAGCGCGTCGCGGCAGTCCATCGCCAGCTCCTTCTTGAGCGGCACGCTGTACACGTCGTTGACGGCACGCATGGTGCGAGAACACAGCGCCTTCTCAATCGCCTCCCAGCTCACGCCGAGCATCTCGGTGGCCGCGAGCGCGCCCACATCGCCTGGAGGGATGAGCGATTCTTCATCGTTGCTTGGGTTCGAGATGAGCTCCATTTGGCCCAGGTGGAGAATACCGGCGAGCACTTGAAACAGTGGCATCTGCATGTCGTCGCCGAGGCCAATCAGGCTGAGCGCATTGCGCGTGGTCTGGAAGTGCTTGGCGTCCGACTTGCCTTCGATCTGCTGCGCCTTGCTGTTGCCCGAGTACTTGTACATGGTGTCCACGTCCAGCAGCAGCTCCTTGGCGAGTTCGCCCGCCTCGAGAATCTGGTAGAAAATGTGGTAGTTGCGCTCCGGTGCCTCGTGCGAGATCACACGCGTCTTCTCCAGTAGGTACGTGCGGCACTTGGCACCCACGAGCGTGCCGTGGGCGTCAAACTGGAGCAGCGTGAACTTGCCAAAGCGCGAGCTGTTGTCGTTGCGCACGGTCTTGGCATTGCCAAACGATTCCAGCAGCGGACTGGCCTCGATGATCTTCTTGATGGTCGAGTTGTTGAGGCCGCCGGCGATGGTGGCGAGGTGGTTCATCAGGATCTTGGTGGTCTCGGTCTTGCCGGCGCCCGACTCGCCACTCACGAGGATCGACTGGTTCTGCTCCGAGCGGCGCATGTTGTCGTAGGAAGCGACCGACGTGGCGTACACGTGCGGCGGCAGCTCCTCCTTGGGCTGGTTCAAGTACTTGAGGTGCTGGTCCTCGGCGTAGAGCTCCGGCAGCCACTGGTATGGGTTCACCGCGATACAGATATCACCCGTGTACGTGTACGGCAGCTTTTGGAGGAACCGCATCTTGACGTTGAAGAGAATCGCCGCCTCGTGGAGGTAGTTGAGCGTGATCATGTCCTCGATGCCCTGCTCGCCCACGTGCTCATTCTGGTAGGGAAGCGACTGCAGCTGATGGACGTCCAGCAGCGCCTTGGTCTTCTTGTTGGTGAAGTCCACGACGCGCTCCTCGTCCGAGCCATCCGGGAGCATGACTTTGGTGTGGATGAGGCGGCCCTTGCCGTCCGCCGTGCGCTCTTCCTTGATGACCTCCGCCGCGAGCCACATGTGGTTCCCGTCCGGCACATAGCACTTGGCCCCGGGGACCATCTCTAGGTCGCTCATGGTGGCCGTGTAGGGATGTATATAGCGTACGTAGATTGGTGAGTGCGGCTTCCTTTCCTGGCGAGCAATGATGGCGACGGCCGAATGAGTGAAGAGGGGGAAGGACACGCACCTGGCGGGCCAAAACGAGGTGAAAACCGGTAAACTACCGGTTTGTCAAGTGTTGATTGAAGAGATGGCCTCGTAATACCGACATCTTGTGGTTGAAAACTCTATTGATGAACCTATGTTCAACCTTTGAATAGTGACACTCACAATTGAACTTGCCAGCTGGCAGGGATGATCCGTTGAGATGATTCCTCAACAGGTGGCTGCGCAGGCTGTTGGGCAATCGCTTCGAGCACGGTGCCAGCGCTTGGTCTGGCATTTGTTTCCATTCGGCTTCATACCATGGGTGCGAAGCGAAGCGAGGAGAAAGCTTGTGGTTTTAACTCAAAGGAGCCCTCCTCATGCCAAGTGCTATGACCACCTTGCGCCACATACTGTCGAGCGCTCATCTGATTTTCCGACAAGGTTCTTTCGCGGGAACCTTCAACTTGGACTAATCCAGTACATTTCATACAAATCCGCTTCCTCTACTGATCTAGATATTTTAGAGAAAAAGGGTATGGAATTCCTCTCATTATCAAAAGTAGGCAAGTGAGCGGTCCATGAACCGGTCCCGGACCGCCACGTTTGCCTTGACATGTTGAGGTTTTGAGGTTCTCCTCCCTCGCTTGCACCAAACACCGCGAGTGAAACGAGAGCCAAATCGGAGCGACACCAGGAGCAACCTGCATTTGGCCAAGGCGACGACGTGGATTGCCGCACGTGACTTGACGAGGGGAAGAGAGAGAGAGAAAGAGAGAGACACGACTACGGACTGACGATGCTCAGGCGAGACGACGGCACCGCGGACGATGACTTTGTCACCAAGACGAACCGCTCTCGCAAGAAGAGCAACAAGCCGACGAGCACCGAGGAGAGCGATGGCGCGGCGGCTCCCTTGGGAGCTGGAGGCAACACGTCTGGATCCGGAGACAACATCTCACTGCGCCCGCGCACGATGTTTACGGTAAAGGGGCGCGGCAATGCCGAGGCAGATGCATCGTCCGCGACGTACCGGCCACAGTGGTCCAAGGATGGAGACGGATTCGTGTCCAATACGCCAGCGGCGGCGCGGGATGCAGATACCGAGTCACGTGGCTCCAGTGACGCGGGTCGACGAAAAGGGAAAGGTAAGGGGAGCTTCATTATAGTGCAGTCATTGTAGAAATAACCTTCTCATCCATAGTGGCTTGCTTGGACAGTGCTACGCTACACGAAAGATGAGCTGCTGGCGCTTCACATGGCGTCGGACGAAACGCCCGCGCTCTTGATCGACGCTGCGGTTGCATCGGAGATCGCGCTGCCTCCCGTGGATCGCGAGCCGTTCGATTACGATGAGGTCTACAAGCAGTGGGCGCTGAACCGCAACCGCGGCCGGGGGCGCGGTCGTACGACCACCACGGGCCAGGGCAACAACGAAGGGGGCTCGTCCAATGACCGTTCGCGCTCCAATGGCAAGTGGGAAGAGGGCAAGTGGGACAAATCCAAGGTGCGTACTCGTGACTATGCACCAGGTCTCCTTCTGTGTTAATGCGCTGACTTGGATTTTTATACGTGGCCACAGAGAGATAGTGATGGACATGCGAACGGATCGTCGTGGCAGAAGGGCTCTGGCAATGACAGCACCAGCATGTGGGATGATGTTGGAACGATCGGTGGTGATTCCATGGAAATGGTGAGAAGATCCGTCAGTGTGTGGGTGTCAGAGTGACGTCGACTGATAGTGTTTTTCCGATCTAGGACTTGTCAGCCATGGCGCTCGCCGCCGAAAAGTTTCGACTCGAGATGGATGCGATGCGCGATGAAGTGCAGGGACTAACGCCCACGACTCCCACGTTGGAGGCCTCGGATATGGATGCCTTCGACCAAAAGCTTGAGGAGGCAGTCAAGGCTGGCCAATTTGACGACAGCGATGAAGTGGTGCAGTGGGATATACCACTCGAACCCGAAGCAGCAAGTCACCAAGAGGACAACTCCGGATTCTTCTTCTCATCGTCGACACTGGACAAGAAGCTGGAGCCTGAGATCGACACCGGTTTCAAACTCTCGTCATTGGGGGGTGGCGGTTTCGGCTTGAGTGGGTTGGATCTGGAACCCGAAGTTCGAGATGAATGGTTCTACCTGGACCCGCAAGGTCTCCAGCAAGGTCCGTTCAAGACCGCTGAGATGCGGGAGTGGTTCGAAGCTGGATACTTCAAGCCAAGTTTGCCCATTCAGTTCGGTCAAGGCGGTGTCTTCACACCACTGGCCAACCACTTCCTCCAGGGCCAGATTCCGTTTGCCGCGCCACCACGGATGACGTCACAGATGACCATTGAGCATGAAATGAGAGTTCGTGAGGAGCAGCGACTTGTTCAGTTGCACCAGCAAGAGCAACAGCATCGCATGCTCCAACTTCAGCACCAACAAGAACAGGAGCGCCTTCTCCAGTTCAACCAGGAAGAGAAGATCAGGTTGGAGATGCAGCGGATGGAAATCGCGAGACAGCAGTTGTTCCAGCAGCAGCAACTTCACCAACAGCAGCAGCAACAACAGCACGCGCTTCTCCAGCAACAGAGTTCGTGGCAACGTTCTCAGCGAGAGGGGATTATGAGCGCTCTCGGGCTGTTCGGTGGAAACACCCCCGGCTCACTTGGCCAAGATGCGCCACTACCGTTGCAGCAAGAGTTCCGAGACACGAGGGAGCTTGAAGCGAGCCCGCTGAGTCGCCTTCACGAACCATCGTTCGCGGAAAGTAACCAACCCCCTTCTAGTGACCCATGGGGCTTGCTTGGTCAACCTCGACAACAAGATATCCAGCCACAACAGGGCTTCTTCACGGCTCGACCGAGCAGTCCGTTGCAGCCGCCAGCACCAGTGGGGCCTCCCGCCTCAGAACCCGTGGCTGATCCGTGGGGTGTACTACCGGTGAAGGCCTCATCTCCACGAGCTGAGCCAGTCGCCTCGCCCACGAAGGAAAAGACTGTGACGCTAAAGCCAACGGTACCAATGTCTCCTCCGAAGGAGCCGAAGCCGTCGCCAGCGAAGAAGCAAGTGAAGAGTACTGAGGCTCCACACAATGCTCCATGGGCTGCTGCACCGATTGCAACTCCTCCAACTCAGTCCCTCAAGGACATTCAGGAAGATGAGCAGCGTGAGCTGCGACAGAACTTGAAGGAAGAGCGCTCAGATCTCGCGCAGATGGGCGCGCAGTTGAAGATGATGCTCGGCGTGAAGGCGACGGCTGGTGGTGCTAGTCCAGCGAGCAACCAGCCTCCTCAGCCACCACAGCCTCCAGTACCTGCGCAACCAACGCCACCGTCGGCACCAAGCCAGTCAGCACCGACCCCCAGCCCATGGGGACGTGTGGCTGTCGCCGCACCACAACTCGAGACAAAGAAGTCGATGCGTGAGATCTTGGAGGAGGAAGAGCGACTTGCGATCGAGCGTGCCAAGAGAAGCGAGACTTCGGGCACTCCAAGCTCGCACTGGATGAACGTTGTCGCAGGCACGGCGGCCCCGGCCGCACCCAAGGTGTCCCGCCTTGGCCCAGTTCCTGCCTCCGTGTTGAAGAGCACGACGCGACAGAGCCGTACGTCAGTCACGGGTGATGCGGCGTCCGCGGTTGCCGCCAAGAAGCCAGTGACCACACCCAGCAAGGCTGAAAGCGATGCGTCCTTCTGGAACTTTGGCGCCGCGCAGGCCTCCAGGCCCAGCACCGCTCCTGCCGCTTCGAGCGCTCCCTCCAGCTTTGGCAACGGAAGCTACTCGTCCGAGTTTATGGGCTGGTGTGCCAAGCAGATCAAGGCCATCAATGGCAGCGACGACCTGACTCTGGTCGAGTACTGTGCCACGCTAGAAGACCCAGGTGAGATCCGTGAGTACCTGGCCGCCTACCTTGGATCGACGCCGCGTGTGTCGGCATTCGCGACCGAGTTCATCCAACGCAAGCGCAGCTCGCCAGGACCAAAGAAGGAGCCAGCCGTGACCGTGGCAGGGGACTCGAGCGACGCCAAGAAGGGCAAGCGCCGAACCAAGGGACAGAAGATCGACCCTTCCTTGCTCAACTACTCGGTCGGTAGCTAGGGGCCGTCCTCTGCAGCCAACCGATTGTAGGACGCTGCTAGCAGACCGCGTGACCGCGGCGATAGGGATAGTCTATGAGTCATTACCATCATCACCATCAGCTTCAACCACCTAAGATCTCGAGTGACTCATAACATCGGGATCTACTGTACTGTACCTATCTCGAATAGTAGCCCCTGAGAGATAAATTAACCTCGATAGTGAGGTTTTGATATGGTTCCCCATTGTTGGAAGGTTCCTTTGCCAGAGGCAACAAGGAAATCTCGACCTCAAGAGCTACAGCAACATGGACGAGGAAATGAAGACCGCCGAGGCCGTGGTGGCCGCGCCGACCGAGGAGAAGCGCTTCGAGATCAAGAAATGGAACGCTGTCGCGCTGTGGTCGTGGGGTGCGTCGTGGAAATATAGTGTCGGCGTGCGGATCGCCTCAAGGTTCTCACTAGGTGTGTCAACTCCTTTCACTTGTAGATATCGTCGTCGACAACTGCGCGATCTGCAGAAATCACATCATGGATCTGTGCATCGAGTGCCAGGCAAACCAGGCGTCTGCCACCAGCGATGACTGCACTGTCGCCTGGGGTGTTTGCAGTGAGTATCCGATGCACCCAGTTGTGCCCCCCCCCTCTTATTGCTGACTCAACTTCTCCACGTTCCTGACAGACCACGCCTTCCACTTCCACTGCATCAGTCGATGGCTGAAGACTCGTCAAGTGTGCCCCCTCGACAACCGAGAATGGGAGTTCCAGAAGTACGGCAGATAAAGCATACTATCATGGCCGACGGCAGACACCTCGAGAGTGGGTCAGCAGTGTTCCATTCTACTCTGTCCTGCTCGGCATGAGCATTCAAGTGGTAGCAAAACCAATCACAGGCAGCTTGAAGCTGCTCGCGCCAATCGAAGTTTCATTTTTGCATGACTACGTAGTTGTGCTTCAGTCATCCGCTTCACATGGAGCCAGCCACTTGATGGATCAGAGTTCATTACTTCGACATTATGAAAGACATATGAGAGCAGACATTGTCGAGGCAGCCATAGATGCGTCAGACACGTCTCTAATTGCTCCGCCAGCTTAGGCCGACGCTGGGACAGGAGCGGCCGCGTTGTCGAGCGACTTGAGGTACTCCTGACGGAAGCTGTTGCTGTCTGTTTCGTCACCGCGGTTGAGCGGGGTCCACTTTGGATCGTCCTGGAAGAGGCGCATCGCCTTGATGTACTGAAGGAGAGGCACGACATGGTCAGCGCTGGATACGCAACGACTCGGATACTGCACCTAATCACGTACGTTCTTGGTGTCGGTGGTGAAGCGGTGGTAGATACCAGGAGGCATGATCATCAGATCGTACTTCTCGAGTGCGATACGGATCCAGTCGTCGCCTTTGCTGCGCACGTCAAAGTATCCACTGCCATCGAGGATGTATCGGATCTCCTCATCTTCGTGGATGTGCTCGCTGAAGAACGCCTTGATCTTCTCCTCGTAGTTGGGGAGCGAGGTCGGCGCGATGTTGACGACGTCGCGGTTCTTGTAGTTGCGCTCCTTCGCAAGTTGGTCGACCTCCTCGACTGTCTCAAAGTGGTAAGCCTTGATGCCAAGAGCGGCGAGCTGCTCGATGGTCACTTCGCGACCCGAGTCATGCTCCTCCGACTGGTGGCCCTGTTAAACCAGTCATTGTGTGTACACACACACACCAGATGAGTATCTACACTCGTGTCCAAGAGGAAGAGGTCGCTATCAAGAGAGCAGTCGACGCACAGGCAAGTTGTCGTAGTAGTAGGCGCGCATGTTTTCCTATAGACTGAGGAGGCTCTTTGGCGAATGGAGCCTTGGGAGGTTGATCGCTCGATGTTTGGGAAGGACAACCTTCAGAAATGGAGCGATGGTGATGCGCTGCCGTTGAATTACAGTACTGTATCTGTTCGATATAAGCCAATCATACTGCGTAAAATCGATGATGTGGAACCAATCCAGCCAATCATATCGTTGGATTTGGTGTTTTTGAGTGGCATAGAAGAAACCCATAGAAGCTGCGAAGGAGAGGGAAGACATGGGTACAGGATGAGCCTGAGTGCATTATGCCTTGAAATACTAGTATGGCATCAACTGTATTGGTTCGGTATGCATGCTTGTGTACTCATGCCCAGATTGAGAGCACGCCCATCGAGACGAATCCGAGCACGAGCGCGCTGCACTTGGCAAAGAGGGCATCGTGGCTGCGTAGCTCTTGCGGAATGGTCTCCATGACTGCGACGAAGAGGAAGGTGCCGCCAGCCATCGCGGAGCAAATGCCGCTGGCGGCAGTCTCTCTTGTGGCGTCGACGAATAGCCAGCCAAGGAAGATGCCCAATGGGGACATGGCCGAGAAGATCGCAATAGTTGCGATGAGACGCTCGCGAGGCACCTTGTGGTGCATCAGCTCGAGAGCGAGTGCGAATGCCGCAAGCGATTTGTGCGCCAGGATGGCAATCAGGATGTCCCATGCTGCACCGTTAGCTGCACCGACTCCCATACCCTCCATGACAGAATGGAAGGATAGCGCGGCGAATACAACGAACGCAAGGATTGGGTTCGCGTCCATGATGCCGCTGATGTGGGCATGGGTGACTTCCATGCCGATGCAGACCTCGCTGTCGGCAGCAAGTCCATTCACCGAGTCGCGACCATTAGTCAACCCAAAGTGGAGATCGGTGTGGCCTGGTCCTGGTCCGTGGCTGTGTCGATCCGATTCATTAACGTGCTTGCCGTTGTGATGGTGTCCGTTGTGTTCGTGGTCATCAGCTGGCTTGCCATTGGCACCGGACGTTGCCTTGACGTCAGTGATTCCGTTCTCCAGGCGAGGTTGTTCTTGTGTACTGCGATCCTTGGTCAAAAGCGGTGCTCGTTCACCTGTCGCCATTGGTTTACCACCGTACTGACCCTGCATGGCGTGTGCGAAGACCTCGAGCATCATCACGGTCAGGAAGCCCACGCCGTAGAAGAAATTCGCGAGCTTTAAACACCGACCGTCGGCCATACAGCCTGCTGCCTCGAGTGCCTTGTTCTCTTGGGCATCCGGTAGCAGATGAAGACACGAGCCAGCGAGGAAGATCCCACCTGCAAACATATTGAGGGTGCTGGTGACAACGGGGCTGACGTGGTCCTTGAGCACGAGAGGCGCGAAGCCGCCGACCACCGCCTGCAGCCAAATCACACCGCCGGCCACGAGCTTGAAGGTGTCCACGTGGTCCATTGTGTAGCGTGCGTGCGTTTAGAGAAGAAGAGGGTACGTAGCGCGCGAGAAATTGGCAAGTAAGTGGTCGCATCGTCGACATCTATCGCTGGAAGCAGCGATTCGCGTTTTTATCCGACGGTGGCCGCCGCCCATGTCTCGTCGCAGCCTGTCGATCTGCTGTAAATATGGAAATCCGTAAATATTAGCAGCCAGTCTCTGACTCAACCAGACCGGAAAGTACCTGTATAGAAAAAACAATTACAGTCAACCCTCTATATAAGGAGAACTTTAGTGCGGCTGACTCCCGGGCTTCCTTATATGAATCAGTCTTACAAAGGAGGATGTGAAAAATGATATATTGATTTATGCAGATAGAGATATGGCTACATCCGGAAGAACG